>VSMD01137753.1:0-45082 GCA_008750895.1 Mirza zaza | reverse complement strand
CTACTAAGTGAAGTATCCCAAGAATGGAAAAACAAGCACCACATATACTCACCAGCAAACTGGTATTAACTGAGCAGCACCTAAGTGGACACATAGGTACTACAATAATAGTGTACTGGGCAGGGGACGGGGGTGGGGTGGGGGGGATGGGTAGATACATACATAATGAGTGAGAAGTGCACCGTCTGGGGGATGGTCATGCTGGAGACTCAGGCTTGTGGGGGGAGGGGGGGAAAGGGCATTTATTGAAACCTTAAAATCTGTATCCCCATCATATGCCGAAATAAAAAAAAAAAAAAAAAAAAGTCAAGCCAAGAACAGGCATTGTCTGGCATATATTGAAGAGTATAAGCCTTCACAGAGATCAAACCAGAGGGCCAGGTACTGAAACTGAGCATATGCAGGAATAAGAACCACAGTTGGTGTTTTACTTTTTAGTGTGATAAAGACTTGGAACCAGACAACGCTGGCCAGTCCCACAGGGGACATGACCTAAGAGGGATGTGTGGAGCAGAACTGAGGAATCTAGACCAGGCCCAGGCTGGAGCAGGCTGGAAGATCCGGCAGGACCTTGCCCTCCCCTCTTTGGCCTCCCCAAGTAAAATGGAGATAATCTGACCTTTACCAAGTACACAAGAGCCTGCCACAGACACGGCCCAGGAGAGCTCAGAGAATCAGTTCCCTTTGCTTTCTGTCTCTGGCATTTTTTTAAAAAGGGGCGGCGGTGGTGGTTTGATTCACAAAAATGTCTTCTAACATGCAGAAAGCACTACAATGGCAAACTAAGACTTCTGACCCTTTCCATGCCACTGCAGGTAGGTAGGAAGGTTTTCATTATCCACACTCTTCCAGCTGACAGCAGCCCAAAGAGGAAATTACTTGCCCAAGATACCCTGCAGCAGAGCCTCAAAAACCCAGCTCTCTTCACTTTCAGCCCAAGGACTACTTCAAAGATGGCCATATTTTTAGAGCACTTCAGATAGCATACTTCCTAAATTATACTATTGTGCTGGGAATAGGAGAACAAAAGATCCATTTACCTGAGCCCACTTCTTGTTCCGACTCTGCATCTGAATTGTGGCAATGGAAGCAAACAGTTCTTCTGCAGGCAAGTCCTCAGGCAGCCTGGTCAGGAACTGGGCCATGTGGATGAAGTCCATCTTGGTCAGGATGTCCTCGAACAGCTTCAGGATGCCTAGGGCCGTGCGGAACAGGAACTCTTCCCCATCTCGACAGAACACATCCCAGATACGACAGGCCAGATCCAGGGGCAGAGATTTACTATATAAAGTAAAGATCCTAGAGGAAAAGTTGAAATTTTTCAGATTTGGGATGGTACAAAGAAATAGCTCTGAACTCCAGTCTGAATCAGTGAAAAACACTGAGTTAGACACTTTCATACAGTATGTGGCTGGGTGTGGTGTGGGGGACACCAAGCCTGTATTCATTCTGAAGGGCAACTTTATAATTTTATGGAAGACAACATTACCAGCTTTTGCACAGAATCTCAAACGCCATACGAGTTCTGCTTTACTGATACGGGTCGCTCCTGCTTGAAACAAATACCGAGCACCTGCTATATGCTTACTCTATTACCCCACGGAGATGCAGGCGGGGAGTCAAGGGTGCTGGGCCTTTGGCTGAGCAACTGACAGGATAAGTGGCCACTTAAGGAGTGACCACCTCCTTAAGTGTGGAACCTTGGGTCTGGACAGGAAGTCAAGCACTGAGTTTTGAGATACGTCAAGTTTGAGAATCAAACATCCCATCCATGTAGAGTTCAAGGGAGGGCTCTGGGTGACACACATTTGGGAATAGCCTGTGTATATGCAGTACCACATCAAGACAGGAGTGTAAGGATCAGAGTGAAGACTGTCAAATGCTGCTGAAATATCAAATGAGACTGAGAATTGATCACCCGGTGTGCATTTCACGTAGAAAAGTATAACTATGCCTTACTTTGTATCATTTACTGCTTTTTATGTACTACAATAGAATTATTATGGCCTTCAATGTTAGTATATTATAAAGAAAATGTGCCTTTTAAAGAAAACAATTTCTCAGCTTTTGCTTGGCAAATGTCTCCTTATCCAGGTGTCAGCCTAGACAACCATTTCTTGGCAGGCTGTTTCCTGACCCTTGGCTGGGCTGGGTTTCCTGCTAAGTGTTCACACTGCACCTTGGGTACCCCCTTTACTAATAGTCACCAACACCAGCCCATGAGTATCTCTGAGACAGCGCAGAGCTAGTAAGACACAGATCTCCCATCACGCTTAGTTCCATTTTAAACATTTAGATCCCAAAGCCAGCTGTGAAAAAGGCCATTGAAACAATCCTCTCAGAAAAGTGGTTAAGTAGGCGCCCCTCACACAGCTGACGAGCCCAGTAGCCTCCAGCCCACCACCAGGTTCTGACCTGGTCCTGCAGAAGCGCTGCCATGGCATGAGAACCAATTGGAACAAGCGGCTAGGGTCCACACACGGCTCTCCTTGAGCCAAGGCCTTCAAGTCACTTTCCCCCACTGTGCCCATGGGCTCCATCTGCTCCCAGGCAGATGACTGTGTGCAGACAAGGGGCAGGCAGGGGCATCCCTTGGCCTCCCCAGAACCTCCCAGTGCTCTTCCCACAGTAGGAAGAGAGAATTCCAGTGTTTTTCTCTTCCAAGAATTGTTTATGTTTTTCCCCTGGGCCACTGCACATTATTACATTATATATCAAAAATAGTAATTTCAAAAAAAAGTAAAAAGGAAAATAAAATAAAAATATTTTTTTATTTTGGCATATTATGGGGGTACAGATTTTAAGGTTTCAATAAATGGCCTTTCCCCCCTCCCCCCACAAGTCTGAGTTTCCAGCATGACCATCCCCCAGATGGTGCACATCTCACTCATTATGTATGTATATACCCGCCCCCCTCCCCCCTGCCCAATACCCTATTACCGTAGTACCTATGTGTCCACTTAGGTGCTGCTCAGTTAATACCAGTTTGCTGGTGAGTATATGTGGTGCTTGTTTTTCCATTCTTGGGATACTTCACTTAGTAGTATGGGTTCCAGCTCTAACCAGGAAAATATAAGATGTGCTATATCACCGTTGTTTCTTAGAGCTGAATAGTACTCCATGGTATACATATACCACATTTTATTAATCCATTCTTGGATTGATGGGCACTTGGAAAATAAAAATATTTTTAAGTGAAAAAATGGTAATTTCAGGTATAAGTTCAACTAACTTGCAAAATAATGTATTTATTTCTATGTTGCTAAACTAATGAAGTGGCTGTTGACTTTAAAAGATACCAAGTCTAAGGTGTGTGCTTTAATCTGTTTCCCTCCTAATGTACGTGAGGGGAAAGGGGCAGTTTTTCCCTGTCAAGCCTCCACAACTTCCAGAAAACATTCTTACCTAGCAAGGTCTATTCTAATTGCTTGTCTGAGTTTGCAGGAAAGCAAGAGAGCTAGCTCCACAGGGGAAGAAGGAGGGGAGCTCACGGTCACTTCCTGAGCTGGTTACAGAGGCAAAGGTTCTCAGGAACCAATCATAAGGGAGGAAGATGGTGTCTACAGAACAGAACTGACCTCTACCTTGGTCTATTAACTGGGCCCCAGGCTGCAAACAACAGGAAGCTCCTGCTTTATATGCTTTATATGGAAAATTGGATTTTCCAATTTAATCTGTACTACAACCCCAAGAGGAGGTTACAAACATCATTTCCATTCTACAAATGAGGAAACTGGAAATAAAGGGAGGCTGTGGAAAAGCACATTTTAGCTTTTAAAGTAAAAGGGTGAAAGTCACCTATTAGTTTCACCCATCGAGAACCCACAACCAGACACTTGGACCTTCAAGGAAGGCCTGATACCACCAATTTCCAGCTGTCCCATCCTCATTCGTTCCTAAGAATAAGTCTTTGCCCCATAGTTGGCTTGTAAAGTAGCCCTTGGCCCTCCACTCCCAACCATGATGTGCTGCTCCCTATGTTCCTAAAAAACTCACACAGTTAGAGCAGAGATTGCCAGATAAGAATGGGGTTACTACTTAGCTCTCAACAGATTTTGTGAGGCTTAAATAAAACACTAAACTCCCAACACAGAATTGCATTCATTAAAAGTTTGAGGTGGTTAAGACTCATTTCAAACTTAGTTGGCTGGGTACAGTGACTCACCCCTACAATCCTAGCACTTTGGGAGGCACCAAGGCAGAAGGATCACTTGAAGCCAGGAGTTCAAGAGCAGCCTGGGCAACATAACAAGACTCCATCTCTACAAAAAGTTTTAAAAATCAGCCAGGCATGGTGGCACACACCTGTAGTCCCAGCTACTCGGGAGGCTGAGGCAAGAGAATCACTTTAGCCCAGGAGTTCAAGGTTGCAGTGAGCTATGACTGTGCCACTGCACTTCAGCCTGGGTGACAGAGCAAGACCCTGTCTCTTAAAAAAAATAAGATAAATAGAAAAATCTTGATCCTGAAAGCAATCTGACATGTACAGCCACCTCTGTGTCCCCAAAGTACTTTCTAACCCAAGCTCAGCAGCGTTCTAGTCTGCAGCACTTGGCAGAGGCCAGCAGACACAAGGTAAATAACTTTGTTCAGGGTGAATGTAGGCTCCATCTCTGGCTAGCCCAGCATGCACTGATGGCCACAGGCTGCTACTCCCTTTTTCCACATGTTCACCAAGGCCACCAAGGCCCCAGTGTATGCCAGACACACTTCTGGGCCCTTGTAAGTTTAGCAAGATTCTTCCTGCTCCTAATCTTGGCCAAACTTGTAACCCAGAAGTTAAGAGCTAGAATGCAAGTTGCAATGCAAACTGAAATCTTCCTAAAGTCACTTCATGTTGAACCATTACTTTAAGGTAGAGATTCAATGTAATGATAGGATCTCCAAGTATCAGTAAATATCACATCAAGAAACATTAATCATGATATGGAATATGCTGCTTGATTCTTTTATTAATTCAAGATTTATTACTAAAGCCACTCATGCCTTCAAATAATTCTGCCATTAGATAGCAACAGGAAATATTTTGAAAAGTTAAATGACCTCGTTCAGTCCTCTCATAAAATGTGGATCCTCGCCAGTTAGAACACTGTAGAAGATGAAGATGGCTGATGAGCCTTTGTTCTGACCCTCATGTTTACATAAGAAAGAGTGGCAAACCACAACTAAATACGATCCCTGCGTCTGTAAGCCACTAGGTTAGACAGCACAAAGTCCATGCGGGAGGGCCAAGCACCTGACCTTAAACCTGGGAAGGTGACCCTCAGGAACAGATGCATTCCTTACTTGGGACACTTGGCAAAGCATGGGCCCGGCGTAAGCACACAGAGATAACTTGCAAGGCTTTGTTAGGGCAGCAGCAGGAACCGGATGACACCCTCAGAGTGTGGCTGGAGCAGGTGTGGAGGGAAGCAGGCTCTAATCGAGCAGACAGCATGGCAGCAAAGACTTTTCTCACCCGAACTGTGGCTGTCTCATTTGAGCACCCAGACAGCTCCCCCAGGACACTCGGCTGGCCCCCCACAGCCCTCCACCCTCTGGTGTGGGGCAGAAACAAACCCTTCCGCTCCAGCAGCTACTCCAGCCCAGGAATTCAGTGCGTTTCAGGCTCCAGGGCACAGCGCAGCCCCACAGTGCATAGCAATCGGGGCTTGTGGGAAAGCGGTGTGGTACAGCAGAGCAAGCAAAGGCTCTGGACTCAGACTGCCCTGGACTGCTCGCTGTGGCCTGATGCTGGGAAAGCGGGCCTCGGTAACTTCCTTCGTGCTCAGAAGCGGGTACACCTATTTCTGGATACTGTGAAGACCAAAGCAGTGACCGTCTCTTAAATGGTAGCTTCTAGGGTAGGTCATAGGTAGAGTCTGTTCTTTCTCTTTGCTTCCTCCCCACTGCCTACCCTGTTTCTGACCTGAGCTTTCATCTAGCTGTTAGCAACCAACAAATTGCCTGGATCAGTACAGACCATCCATAAATGCTGACTAAAAGAATAAACTGTGGTTTTTCTGTGCTTAGTTCAACTTAAATATTTACTAAGGACTTCCTATGTACGCCTAGTCCTGTGCTGCTGGTCCTTATTCTGGAGAGCAGTCAAAATTTCATCAAGAATAGGCCACCAGCTGGGTGCGGTAGCTCACACCTGTAATCCTAGCACTCTGGGAGGCCAAGGCTGGCGGATTGCTTGAGGTCAGGAGTTCCAAACCAGCCTGAGCAAGAGCAAGACCCCATCTCTACTATAAATAGAAAGAATAATTGGCCAACTAATACATATAGAAAAAATCAGCCAAGCATGGTGGTGCATGCCTGTAGTCCCAGCTACTTGGGAGGCTGAGGCAGTAGGATTGCTTGAGCCCAGGAGTTTGAGGTTGCTGTGAGCTAGGCTGATGCCACGGCACTCACTCTAGCCTGAGCAACAAAGCGAGACTCTGTCTCAAAAAACAACGACGACAACAAAAAAAGAATAGGCCACCACCAGGCCAGGTGCAATGGCTCACACCTAGTAATCCTAACACTCTGGAACGCAGAGGTGGGAGAATCGTTTGAGCTCAGGAGTTTGAGACCAGCCTGAGCAAGAGCAAAACCCATCTCTACTAAAAAAATAGAAAAAAATTAGCTGGACAACTAAAACTATATATAGAAAAAATTAGCCAGGCACAGTGGCACATGCTTGTAGTCCCAGCTACTCAGGAGGCTGAGGCAGGAGGATGGCATGAGCCCAGGAGTTTGAGGTTGCTGTGAACAAGGCCGACACCACGGCACTCTAGCCCAAGCCACAGAGACTCTGTCTCCAAAAAAAAGAATAGACCACCACCTGAGGGGCCTCATCACAGCACCATGGGTAGCATTCACAAGACCCCGAGTACCAACCACATCAAAAATGAAAGGTCTTAGTAGGGAAATTCCTGGGTACTTCCTTTTTGTTGAGCTACCCATAGTCTGCTTCACCTTTCATTACAGACAAGTCTAACTCAAGTTCTACACTCCCTAGGGGCCTTACTGTGCCAATGTGGGCTCTGGAACTCGAGCTAGGGGACACAGCTCCTGAGTTATGCTGCTTTATAACAAAATCCCTTAGAAAGGACTATGTGGAAAAGCTCTGGAGCCAGGTTGAGTTTGAACACCAACTCTGCCATTCAGCTAGCCACACGATCTTGGGCAAGTCACTGCCTCACTGAGCCTCAGTTTTCTCCTCTAAAAACAGAAATGCTACAATGCACCTGAAGGAGCTGCTCCATGAGAATATGTGAGTAGTCAATAAATGCAGGTACCCTTCACCTTTGCCCCGTGTGGATTGTGACCATCCAGGCCAGTGCTTTTCACACTACCAGGTACAACCCTACCAATGACCAGGGGACTGTGAAGGTGACAAGAGTAGATTATTACCAGCATTGTTTTGAATAAACAGAACAGACTAAAATAATGCTTTAGAATGCATCACACATAGTCAGGGTTAGGTACTGCCTCATGAAACTTTTGTTCCTGGCACATACACAAATTAAGTTTCTGCACACAGAGCCACATACTGGGTCACATGTAAAATGTACGTCATTGCAAGTCAGGGTGAAAAATATTTTAAAGACACTATTGACTTTTAGCCTAGAATCCTAAAAATCTAACTTGGAAACCCTAAAATAGATAAGGCAGAAGTTGAAGGCTCTAGCTCTGTCCAGATCCTCTCCCTTCCTGACACCCTCCTCCAGTGTCATGAGCTCCAGCCTAGGTAATCCAAGGGGTCAGGGTTCACAGTTAAATGAACACTGGGGCAGCCTACGTAGAAGTATGAAGAAACTATCATCTGCTGACTAAAGGTGATCTTTAAAGAGGGGCCTAAACATTCCACCCAGCACAGCCAGATAGGCCAGCCCCCCCACCATTCCTGGTCCGATGGTCACTATCTCCACTATCCCCAGTGACATCAGCTCCTGTGGCTTCAGCTACCAGCTTCAACCTCCAAACCCTCATCATTCATGGGAAAATATTAGTGTAGTCAGAACAATCTCGGGGTTTAGGACAGAAGCGACAAACACCAAGAATCCTAAAGGGTCACTTCCAAGGGTATAGACAAGTCTGCTTTATCTAAGGGATTTAGCCTCATTTCAAATTTATACTTGAATTTTATCTCCTAGAAGGCCTTTTCCCTCCTGAAGAAAGAGGGGGGAGGGGGGAGGAATCAAACCAGACAACCAGCCAGCTGGTCCTAAATTTACTATATAAGTTAATGTCAAAGCCTAAATAGACCCTTCTGGTCAAGTAACATCTTCTCTCCTTCTGTGAGTCAGGGGTGGTGCCAGGTGGTCACCTTACAGCACCCTGCAAGGTTAATCATCGTGATCTCCGGATGAGGAAACTGGGGCACAGAGAGGTTTCACAGCCCTTGTCAGGGCCACGAGACAATTGCAGGAAGCCAGGTTTGGGCTGGGGCTCCTGAGTCCTGAGGCACGCTCTTCCTACCATGTGATCTGAGAGGCTGCTCCCTTTGTCACAGTCTCACAGCCCTCTCACCTGGCCCTCAAACATGTGCCCTCTGGGGTAACAACCATACCATACCCCCTCCTTGGCGACCACATCTACCTTAGTACAAAGACTTGTCTGGTCACTGCTCCAGCGCAGAACTCTCTGGATCCTCTTACCTGTATGTCTCAGGATGGCCCTACTTAAATGTCCCACAGGTACCTCAAGATCACCATGTCCAAAGTCAACTCCATTAACCACCTTTGCCAAATCTGTTCCCTCTGTGTTTCCAATCTCAGCTGGTGGCACCAGCAAACCCCTCACCAGCCTGCACTCAGGAGTGGACCCTGGTTTTCTTGCATATCCACAAAATATCCACTGGGACCTACTCTCCACCCACTGTGGTTTTTCCCTAATTTGTCTCTCTCTCTATCCTAGGTTCTCCTGCTGCTCAAGTAACTTAAAACTGGCAGTTGGATCTGACTCAAGCAAAAGCCTCCCACTATCCCCTCTGGCCTCTGTAATCCTGCCCAAGGCTTAGTGTCTAAGATCCACCATGACCTGGCCTTCCAATCTCCTTTCTCTTTACTTTGGGCCCCAACACCGCCAGACAGACTGGGAAGCACTCACCACACGTTCGACAGTGCCCATGGACACATGCCTCTCCCACTAGCCAGGAACTCAACAGGTACACACTGGGCCTTGCTCACCACTCCACCTCCAGTGCCTAGCAGAGCTCCTGCACAGACCTGGTACTTAGGGATACCTCATTGAACAAATGGACAAATAGCACTTTGGAAACAAATAGGTCCAAAACACTATTTCTGCCCTTGAGGGAATCAGAAAGACGAGTCACAGACGGTAATAAATATGAGCTCAGAAAACAAAAGGGCAGCTCAAGGGCAGGGCAGTCAGGGAAGGCTAGAAAGCAGGACAGTGGGCTCAGCTGACCCCTAAACGCAGCTGACAGTGAGGACAGTGGAAAATGGGGCAGGGGCTGAGAAAACACTCTGAAAACACAGGGGAGATTCAGTCTTACCAATCAATTAGGTAGATGTCTGGAGTTAAGTTGTTCTTCTTGAAATGAGCAAATAATTTCGGCAAATTTTCTTCAAAGAATACCTCAAATGCAGCAAAATAAGTCAACATCTAGGAAGATAATGTGAAATATACTAATAAACTAATTATCAAGTTTCTGATCTACAAAAACATTCAGATATTTATACCTTTAGAATCTAACAATTATCTTCTCATGTAATTACTAACACATTGAATGGCAACTCATTGTAGGCACTATATGGGCAAATTATAAACAAGCACCATTTCTAATCTTTACAATGATATCACTAGCTACATGTTATTATTTCTTCAATGCATATATAAGAAAACTGAAACCCTGAACATTTGTGTCACCTGCCAAGTGAAGGCACAGCCTGAGCACATGGTGAAGCTGGGACCCGCATCCACGCTGTCCCCCTGCCAACGCTAAGCCTTAGAGGTATCCTCTTTTCTAGGAACCAGGAATGTACAAACTATCTAAAATTATCCAAAAAAAGCAATCATGGCCCACTCTCAACCCCTAACACTTCTAGAGGGAATATACTGATAATATCCAAGGCAAGGGCAACATTGCTCTAGCTTAAAAATGCAGACTTTTGAATACAATTAGGGAGAAAACACTAAAGGAAAGGGAAGAAAGTCACAGTCTGTATTTTACAGGAACTTGTTTTTCAACTTTTTGCAGGTTTTGCAAGAAAACAAAATGCACAAAGCATGGGAGCAGCACTGAAAGAAAAAGAACTCCAACTGGATTGAGAGCAACATACATCTGAAAGGTGTCCCAGTTCTGTCCCACCACCGGCTAGGTGGATGCATGTGGGCAGATCACAACTCTGATTTTGTTTGCTGGTCTTAATGAAAGGGTTAAACTGTAAACCAGTGGCTCCCAACAGGGGTGATTTTGCCTCCCAGGGAACATCTGCCAATGTCTGGAGATACATCTGATTGTCACAACTAGAGGTAGTGGAGTGTGGACTACTGGCATTAGCTGCTAACCATCCTCCAATGCACAGGACAGCCCCTACAACAAAGAGTTACCCAGTTCAAATGTCAACAGTGCTGCTGGTGAGAAACCCCACTCGGCATTATGGTTCTATGGTTTTTCCTTTAAAAATAAGCTAAAATTCACAGTTTTTAGCATATGTTACCAAAGGGAAAGCTGAGGTGTTACCTTCAAAATTAGAAATTTAGATAAAAATAATTTAATTATATGTAATATAAAATTAAACTTATATCTAGGAATTAACATCATAAGCAATGGAAGGCCAGTACATATATTACTAACAATGAGTTTTCTCAAGGGTAAAAATCTTTCCTAGAGATTTTTTCAATTTCTGACAATCATTTTTCTTAGAAAGGTAAGTTTTAACCTGATTATGAAAGTAATACCTGTAAATTTTCATTGTAGAAAATGTAGGAAATACATAAACACTACTAATCCATAAATCATCCATCCATAAACACTACTAATTTCGTGGTATATTTCCTTTTATTGTTAAATATGATAGCCATTATAGTGTATGTTTTATTTTACACATTTTTTAAAAAATTAGGACTTTATCTTAAACACTTTCCTACATTAGAGTTCTCTGCAAACATCACTATTGCATTAGACATATCACCAGATTTTAATTTACCATTCTGCATTCTCCTTAATCTCATTTTAAACTGTTATCATATTCACAATTATAAATAATTATGTAATGAGTATCTTTGAGCCTGATGTCTTGTCCACATTTATGACTTTCTTAGAATTGGTTCTTATAAGCAGCACTGCATGCCAATGTTATTTACAGCTATTGACACTTAATACCAAATTGTCTTGCAAAAGGACTCTGTCAATTTATAACACCCCAATAACTACCAGTTTAGCAACAGTTTCTAAATACTTTTTAAAAAATGTATGTACTGCCTGAGCAAGAAATACTAAAGAATCTTTAAGATATTAAAGAAGAAATATTCCCTAGCCAATCTAAACTATTAGATTTGTATTGATCTTGAAGTACTAGTGATAATTGTCAGCAAATTACCAGCAAATCAAGGCAATGCTAATTTAAAAGCTGATGGGCTTCTCTTCTGAACCTTCTCATGGGAGGAGAAAAAACTGATGGCTTTGTTAAACTGGTGACCAGAACGTATTCAAATCTCAGTCTTCCTAGATGTAAGCTTTGAACAAGTCCCTTCACTCTGAGCCTCATTTCCTCATCTGGGCCATACAGAGGTGTGCTGGGCCCACCCCCAGTGCAACTACTGCCAACTCCTTCTATTTATTCAGTGTGGTAAAGACCCAGCCATGGCAGTACATTAAACAAACTGTGTTTTTTTTTTTTTTTTAAATAAAGAAGCATGGGCCGGGCACAGTGGCTCACGCCTATCATCCTAGCACTTTGGGAGGCCGAGGCAGACGGATCACTCAAGGTCAGGAGTTCAAAACCAGCCTGAACAAGAGTGAGACCCCGTCTCTACTAAAAAATAGAAAGAAATTAACTGGACAACTAAAAAGATATATAGAAAAAATTAGCTGGGCATAGTGCCACATGCCTGTAGTCCCAGCTACTCAGGAGGCTGAGGCAGAAGGATCGCTTGAGCCCAGGAGTCTGAGGTTGCTGTGAACTAGGCTGACGCCACGGCACTCTAGCCCGAGCAACACAGTGAGACTCTGTCTGAAAAAAAAAAAGAAGCATGGTCTTAAACATGTCTCCTTTCTCCTGTGTATGACCACACTTCATGAAACAAAGCCCCAACGTGACAATAAGCAGTAATACAATTCAATTATAAGATGTTCTCTTGGACAGACCTAAATGTGGACACTGCTACTGAGCTTTTCCTTTAACACAAATGTGTATGTTTAAGCAAGAGCCACCTCATCTCCCTTACTTAAAGAATACATTTTCAGAAATACAGGTACTGTCCTTCTAAAAGAATGTACTAAGAAATTCATACTAAGAAAAACATATGGCTATTGACCATATGTTTTGAAATATAAGTTCAAGTCAAAACCCAAATAATTCTCTACCTTATAGTGCTACTTATTCTAAACATCTCTTCCTAGAGGGAAATGCATTCTTTTTACCACTGAAAAGACTAAATGATTAGGCAACTCTTGATGTGTAGAGACAATACCCAGAGCATGTACATGAAGAATACTCACAAGGCCATGATCCACTCGGAAAAACGCCATTTGACAGGGTTTATTCAAAAGATTAGAAAAAGCAATAAAGGCATCTGCAGTATCTAAGTTCAAGATCAATACTGCCGCTATAAACGACATGCCCTGAACCTAAAGAAGGAGAAAAAGGTGTGTTAAACTAACAACAAGGTCAGAGCAGCTTGTTCATTTTATTATTTTTTTGATTTGTACAAATTTATGAGGTACATGTGAAATTGTGTTACATGTATATAATGCACTAAGATCAAGTCAGGGTATTTAGGGTGTCCATCACCTGAGTACAATACATTTTGTTAAGTATAGTCATTCTATTTTACTATCAAACATTGAACTGATTTCTTCTATGGTACTGTATGTTTGTACCCTTTAACCCATTTCTCTTCAGACTCTCTCCTCTCTCCCTACTTGTCCTTCCCAGTCTCATTCATTTTATTAAAGAGGAACCAAAGGCCCTCATGCTAGAAGGGTCTACACAGCCACCACACTCCCCCATCCACTGCCCTTACTCAGAGCCACCACTCTGCCACACCAGCCACCTAGTCTGCTCTCCCTCAGTCCCCACTCCACCTCGCCCAAATGGAAAACCATAAACCAGCCTCCTAGATGTTTTGTATTTGAAATATTGCCCTTTAGTATGTATGCTGTACTGGAGCTATAAACACGTATATCTAACGTAACATGCTTAATTTAAAATCATGCATGCACATACACACAACTGCTAAGGTGCAGAAATATCAGCAATACCTTTTTAAAATTGGTTATTGCTTTTAAAATGGTTAAGGCTTTTTTGATTTAACACTGGAAAAAAATCACATGCATCTAATTAAAATGTGATTAATGCCACAGAGCAGCCAATGTATCTCAATTTCTTTATGAGGAAACTGAGTCAATTCATTTACCATGAGACTTTTCACACTCCTCAACAAAAAAACTAAGGTATTTAACATTTATAGCTAAAATGTGCTGGACAATATTTCACTTTCTTTTTAGATAATAACAGTAAAAATACTGAGAAACTTCACTTACATAACCCACATCCGGTCGGTAACAAGTATAAGCGCCCAAAATACTGTGCAACATGTCATGATACGGACCACCCTAAAAGGATCAACACACCAAAAACAACACATGCATAAGTATTGTTAGTGTTCAGAATAACATGTGATATTGCTGCTGCCACAGTCACACCTGCTATTTTCAGAGGAGGAACTATTTGCCGAGCATTATGCCAGCGGCTTTATGTATACTACATAATTTAATAAACTAACTACTAATTCTCAGTTTAAAAAGTCTATAGCTCAATCTATGAAATTGCTTTGAAAAAAGCTGGTGGTCAGGTATGAGGATCACCCTAGAAAAATACTTTTAACTTGGCTCCTGCTATTTAGCTGTGTGCCCCTTCAAAGTTCAAAAGTGAGCCAGGTACCCGGGGTCCTTCAAAACAGGAGGCTGCCCACTGTCATTCAGACTGTCTCCCAGCTGTGCCCATCATCCAGACTGTGCTTTCTGCCTCCCTTTCCTTGCCTTTCATTCTGTTTCTTCTTTGTTGTTCTGAATGGCCGGTGTAGGAAATACATTCTAAGTCTTAAGTTCTAGTCACTACCATTTTATTTCAAACATTGTCCCAACTCTCCCATCCCTCCAAGATTTTCATTTGCTCCTGTAACTGCATTCAAAAATTTTTAAGTGTTGAAATTTTTTATCTAATTGAGCACAGGAGAAATCGCAGAGATGCCTCACACTGATGTTAGCGTGTCAGATGACACTATAAAAGGACTGGCTGAGCCCAAATTAAACTTACTGTCCATGTCTACCATGTACCTACCAGTTAACACAGGGAATAAACATCACTCATGGTAAATGACTGGAAAGTCATTCCACAGGTGACCAAAGGTAGCTGACAAAAGAATGCCATGGCCTAGACCATCATATTCTGACATATGTAAAAAGCTAAGAAAATGAAGAGACATTTCCAAATCACAGCAGGACAAAAGAAAAAACAAATAGCAAAAAGAGGGCAAAAAACAACATCCAGGGTTAAGAGGGTAGGGGGTGGTGATCTGCAGTGGTACCAAATGCCAACCTAAGGACTAATGTGACTGTAAGAGAGTTTTATCCAGTCCAAGGCTAAATGAGAAAAATAAGAGTATGACATTGAACTTTTCTTAAAGCTAAATGTTTTCAATTTACAGGATTTTCTACCATTGTAATCATCCATTGTAATCCTTCCCTCTCACTTGGTGCTAGGAGATGGTACTTCCTTATTTTAAGTGCCCTTAACTTGTTTTGGATATCTTTGTTTCCTGACACTTTCCTTTCCCACTGCCCCTTTTTTTTTAATATCACCCATTTATGAGATCTGGAACTTTGGGAACCACAGACTGAGGGAGAAACATGCAAAAGAACTCAGAGAGAAAGAAAAGGCAAGCTCTCTGCCCTTCTGTCCCCAACCCCATCCAAAGAGACCTCTAGCCTAGAGCTTAGAACTCACGCTCCTCCTTCTGCACCCAGACAATAATCCAGTGATTCTCAAAGTCAACGTTTCTGAAGCTGAGTCCATAAGAGATGTTCCATGAGAAATATTCTGGGGTTCTAGCTATTGGAAAAGCTGGGCTTGGCCTTCTGCAGGGCTTTAGCACACTCTTAGGGCTCTGTGACTACTGAAGAAGCACTCCAGGTCCATAATCACAAGGACCCCTGAACTCCTCTGACCACAGATGCCTCAAGAACACTGCATACAACTAACACTTCAAAAAGCGTTTTAGGAAACCCTGCTCCGGCTATTATCTGAGTTCTACTCACTGCCCTTTCTTCAGGCCAGTCCTGCCAGAATGTTCCCTTTCTTTTTAGCACATGCAATCACTGCTAAGTAAAAAGCTTACTAAGCTACTTTCTACTAGGGCTGGGAGATCCTACACTAGATTAAAAAGGTCAGGAACACGAGCTTCCTTGGACGCCGCAGCCACTCGGTCATCACACTCACTCGCACTTCTGTGGCTGCCTGACACAAAATGACTATTCAACCTTGGTTGGATTTAGTTTTAAATTATGTTCAAAAGTATTTAATAATAACTAACACTGTTACATGCCAAGTACTGTCAACAGCCCTCTTAGGCTGGTATGATCACCCTCATATTATAGATGCAGAAACTAAGGTTCAAAGAGATTAAGTGATTTTCCCAAGGCCCTAAAGCTAGTAAGAAGGCAGTCTGGGATTCAAACCCAAATCTTTTGAAATCACAGGTAAAACTCCTTTCTATAATGCAGCTTTTTCTGGGCCCTCCTCCAGAGCCCAGTGAGGAGGTACATAAGTTGTGGGTGCAGGGTGTGGAAGGACCTGGGACTCAGGGTGAAGAAAGAACAGCAGAAAATCTGAAATGTGCCTGGTGGGACAGGAAGGGTTCTGAAAAACAGGCTGCCCAGAAAGTCGACTGCCTGCCACAAAGCCAGGGCAGTGCTCATGGTATTTACGAACCAGACACCAAGACCAAACTTTTTGGTAGCTTTGTAGATTCTCTCCCTTTCCTCTTTTGCAAAGATTTCTGAAGGCCCAAATAAGAATGTTTCTGCCTGGATTTCGAAAATGGGGGAAGTAAGAGAATAAGAACATCCCACCAGGCATCACTGGGGTCCTCACTCGGCCCTCTGATCCACGTCACAGCAGCAGAACCACGGGTGACTCCAGCAGGCATAGGGAGCCAACTGGAGCAGAGAGGAAATGGGCAAGGGGCAGATGGGCCTACAGACCTAAGATATTGTAACGAGCTGGTAGAACACGGTGCCCTACACTTCCCCTCAACACTCAGGCTCTTGTGTCCTCTGCTTTGCAGAATTATTCTGACACTGCAAAAACTCCCTGATCCTGGAAGCCAAAGCCTCTTCTCAGTCCTCCCTTCCCAAAGCACTTGTGATACCCAGCTTCAATGCTACCAGCTCTAAAAGGGCTACTCCCTCAGATGCCTGGACCCCATCTTGGTTCTCTGACTACCCTTCTCATCCAGAGGGCAAGTGTGCCTCAGAACTACCTCTGCCCTTAGCACTCTCCCTCCTCCAGAGCAGGGAGCAATCTTACTCATTTCTATCCCCACCCCCACCCCCCATCCCCCCGCTCCAGCTGGTCTCCACCTCAGAACAGAGTAACCATTTGTAAGTAGGGCTCATGGAATGGAATTGAATAGCATCTTTTCTGTTCATTCCTTTAGCAAGGTTCTCTCTTCCAAAAGGAACTGGGGATTCCGTAAACAATCAGCTGTTTGATGCTTCCTTTCTGGTCCAACTTCTGTCTGCAATGCCTTTCCTGTTCTCTGGTTATACTGCCATCTAAACCTAGTCCAAGCATAGCCTGAGAGCCACTTCCTTCCTCTGTGGCCCCCATCCCTGACCTCCTCCCCTGATCGTCTATCCTCCACCACCCCACCCCATCCTTGCACCACTAGGAGAAGGAGTAGCGCCTCCCCTGTGCTGTCAGAGTGCCTGGTCACAACCACAGTTCTGCTAAGCCCATTTAACCTCTACAACTCCAGGCCTGCTCATTTTGGTGGCCACTTGATTTGTTCTAATTTATTACACTATCCAGTACTGGTTACCTACTGCATGCAAGGCACAATGCTAGAAACCTGGGCATGACAGTGTCAGACTGGAGATTCCAAGACTGTTCTGGAGGCAATGAAGTGAATGGAAAGAGCGCAGGAGGCCAGTGAACCATGAAGATGAGAATTTGAACTAAATAAAGGGAGTGAGACCGGAGAAGGGACAGATGCAGAGATATTCTGCTGCAAGGTGAACCTTCCAAAACAACCCATTATAGATTGGATAAGGGAGGGGTCAAAAAAGACCCCCAGATAAACATCTACAGACTCAAAGAATACAAGGTCTTCAAACATCTCTGCTCAGAACTCTACAACCTGCTGCTGGCAGCCCTGTCCTATGCTCAAATGCCCATGGAGAGGCTCCACTCTGCTCTCACTGCCATCCAAGGAGCATGTCCTATCTCCCACAGCTGGCTGCTGTTCCCAGTGGTGTCCTATTCTCCTAGCCCACATGCTCAGAAACCCCACCACCTCTCCTCGGCCACCCTCCCTGGCTACGCCAAGGCTGCCAAGGATTTCCCTTTCTCCCTCAGGCTCACTGCACTGGGCTCACTGGAGCTGAAGCCAGTCATACTGTGACAGCCCTGCTGAGTGGGTGCTGCTGCTACATACAGTGCTGAAAACACAAGAGCACCTGCCAGATGAGGCCACCCACAGGGCCCTTCCTGTACTAGACCTACAGAGGCTGCAAGGCATGCATCTCAAAAGGATAAGGACATCTTTAGAAGAAAAAGTATGGTCATATTAAATAGTCATTGGAAAGGATCAGTTATACTTATTTGAAAAAGTCTAAATTATTAACAGTAAGACCAGCCTACCCCAACCCCAGTCTCTAAAAAAACCTAAGAACTTTTCAAACTTGATTATAAATATATGCAGTTTGACATCTATGAATTTTAGATGAAACATACTTGAAAGCAACAAATCACCACTACTTACTTGCTGGAAAATGCAGAGATTAGGAAACGTTCTAGAAATGTCCAGTTTAATAAGTTCCAGACTGGCTTCTCTGTCTGCTGCCGAAAACCCAGCATCTGTCAGAAGATGTCAAAAGTCACTACACTCCTCAGTGGCATGAACGTGGGATAATTATGAGGCTTTAAAGTTTTATTTATTTATTTAATTTTAAATTTTTTATCTCTTAATTTATATTTGTATTCTTTTTTTTCTTTATTACCATGTCAAGAAGTCTATCCAGAAGAAGAGGCTTTGAAGTTTTATGAGAATGAAACAAGGAAAGAAGTTCTCCAAAGTATACTGACCTAATTACATCTTGACTCAAATAGAGTCTACCTTCAGAGTATATAATAGTTTATAGAGTTTCTTATTTTAGAGAACAAAAATTTCCTATGGCACCAGCTAATGCTAAATCATTATCAGATATTTTCTAGAGTCTGAAATCAAAATCTAATTTGATGTTACCTTCATCAACATAATCAATGGAAAATAAGGAAAAGCAGGGAAATATTCACAAATGAACTCCACGCATAAAAAAAAAACCCAAAAAATCATTATTTGATCTCAAACATGACTGGTACAAACTTAGTATATTTAGGAGCAGTATTATATTTATGTAATATTTCTAACAAATATTCATAAATAACTTGTTTTATATTTTTTAAATTCTAATACCACATAGACTATAAAAAAAGATCAATAAAAAAGATACTTCTTAACCAACAGAAATAATCATTCCTGTGTGTTATGAGAAATTCTAAAAGCATATTCTAGCAAATACCAGTGTTCTTGCCTCTTTGGAAGTAGTCCCCCCTCTAGGAGTCAATATTCAACTAATCCCAGGCACTAGGCTACTATAAATCACATGAATAGCTTTTAAGGAAATGATATTGGTCATGACCAGCCCTTCAACATGTTAGGACACAAATAGCTCACAGGAACTGGTATGTTCTATTTCTTATAAAAGCTTTTTTTTTCCTTTAATTTTTGCTTTAAAAACCCTGTTTCCCATGAAGCTTTTAGAAATCCACATCAACCACTACTGAAGTAGTGAAGTAGCCTTTATTACGTAATAAAGAATGCCACAGATAATTGATCAAAGCAGCATGCTGGTTTTAGAATGGCCTATACCTTCACTCTCCACTTCAGAACCTCCTGTGCTAAGGGACCGCCACTTCTCCTTGGCTCGGGCAAGGCAGATGTCAAAGAGCTCTGGAAAAAAAAAAGCTTCTGGGTAAGTCTTATATGCATATGTGAGTATTTTTCACACACTACTCTCTCCTTCAAATATTTAAGTTCAACTATAGCAGGTTTAATTGTACACTAAATAAGCTACTTAAACAATTCCCCCCAACTCTGCCTAAAAGTATTTTCATTGTTTAAAGACACAGAGATATACAAAGAAAGAGTATACAATACCACCATGCCTGGTATTTACCTCTGTTACACAGCCCACCCATAAAACCATCTTATTTTGACTTGTGATTTGTCCATTGCCTCTACCAGACTGTGAGCTCCTTGAAGGTAAGACTATGAAGGTCTTTCTCACCTCTGCATCCAGAACAAACCATGCTGAGCTTGACAGAGAACAATGCAACCAATGAATACCCGACTGATGGAGGGAGGGAGTAGGGGGGGAGAAGCAGAAAACCATCTGTCCAAGTAAGGACATGATGGAATTCCTCCCCACCTAGCACAGGCCTCCTATTCTTGCTGCCTGCAGTAAAGTAGGGGTGGGAGCAGATTCCAGGAACAGCCAGAGGCCTCAAAGAATAAGGGTTCTTTTTTTTTTTTTTTTTTTTTTAATTTTAATTTTTTTTTTTTGAGACAGAGTTTCACTTTATTGCCCAGGCTAGAGTGAGTGCCGTGGCGTCAGCCTAGCTCACAGCAACCTCAAACTCCTGGGCTCAAGCAATCCTGCTGCCTCAGCCTCCCAAGTAGCTGGGACTACAGGCATGTGCCACCATGCCCGGCTAATTTTTTCTATATATATTTTAGTTGGCCAATTAATTTCTTTCTATTTATAGTAGAGATGGGGTCTCGCTCTTGCTCGGGCTGAGAATAAGGGTTCTTGATGACAGAGAAGTATCACGACAGTCACAAAATCTTCTCCATATTTAGAACTTATTTTTTCGATAGTTCTTCTCTTTGAGTAGTTTGGTAATAGTTAAGTAATAACTCATTCTCACAAAATTTACTAGTTTACACAGACCTCCATGAGTATATCCATGCCCCACTATTCTTCAATGGACAATAATGAAGACTAACCCCACAGAGCTCTTTCTCAGTCCTGCTCCCCTACTCAGCCCAGTCCCAGCTGCCTCCTGTTCCTCTGGCCTCCTTGCTTCCTAGCTCCCGGATATCTCAGATCACTAATAATCACTGGTCAATCAGAGACTTTAACTGCAGCCACCCAAAGAACTTTCATCACTCTAATTTTTCCATCATTACTTTTGGAAAATAAAGCAGAGCAAACCTGCCTTCTGGGGAGTGACATTATTTTATCAATATGTAACTCAAATTCTAGTAACATAATTATAACCCAACAAGTAAAATCTAAATTAATGCCCTTGTTCTAGCCTTGTGAGGGATCCAACTTAAAATCTATGATGGTTTGCCATGGCAGGAGGAGGTGCAGTTATGAAGCACAATTTCACAGTACCATTGTCCAGAAAGCAGCAACTCAGTGCAAGTGCTGTCAGGACTACTCTTGGCAGTGCTCTGAGCTGGTGGTTAGAGCACCCAGTGGGGCCTTTGCCTGCTGTAAGCCTCCAGGAGGCAGACCAAGCTTTGGTCATTTTGGCAGGAGATAGGTGAAAACCACTGAGTGGCCATGACCATGAGGGAACCACTTCCCACATAAGGTATTTGACAGTTACGGCACAGATCTCAGTAGCCTAAGGGTAAAATGGGTCCAAGTGTGAGAGTTTGAAAACTCTCCCCCTTGGCTCTACTGATGTGTATTTTGGGGTTGGGGTGGGGGCTAGAAAAGCTACTACTACTTCTTCCCAGACACCCTGACCCAATTTCAAAGTACAAGAGTGAAGTTTTAATAGTATTGTTAGGTTAACTTGACTTTCAGTAAGTTTCCAATTGTACAACCACAAAAAGAACAAAACTCCGTGGCTTCCCAAGTCAAAACATGGACTTCAGAATCAGGTAGGGCTGGAATCATAATCCTGGCCCCACACATACTAGCCATGAGGCCTGGGGCACAGTCTCCAGCCTTTTCAGGATGCTAAACATTCTCAAGAGGGAAACGAGGTCAAGATCACTGTTTATATTAAATAAGGCATATAAATAAAGAACCTAACATGATGCCTGGTACTCAACAATTGGAATCTAAGATCATTTGTGTTCTTACACCAGCTTGGAGATGCAGTAAAATTGAGATTAAGCAGGACTCAATAAGGTGGCATTCACTCACTCAACAGGTATTTCTTGAGGACCTGCCATGTGCTGAGACTTGAGCTGGGTACAGTGACAGAGCTGAGAGCACAGCAGATGAGGCCCCGGCCTCCTGAACACTACTTCTACGGGAGGCAACTGACATTAACCAGCTAATCATACAAGATACACACAGTTTAAACAAAACGAGCCAATATCAGGGTTTAGACAAACATTTAAGACATATAACTGATTAATCAGCTGTTTAGCACAATCTACTATGATATGGTCCATGGAAGGTTTTAATTTAAATAAAAGCAACCAAGTCATTAGTGAGAACCAAAAATGTAAAATACACATCCCAAGTACTGTGTATTACATTCAATTTGCAGGGACAGGGTTATTGATAAGAGTTTAGAAATTTTCAAGAACATGGACTGAAATAGATGCTCAGCAATTTCTTCAAATCTCAAATTCTAAGGATGCTTTTAAAAAGCATTTCCACAAGTTAAATGTTCTACATCTTCTCACGTAAAGATGTTAAAACAAAATTCTGGCAGGTATGGATTGAGCCAAAAGGGGAGCTTTGGACGGAGTTCATTGCTCCCATGTTCCCTCTTTAGTACCCTGCTACACAGAAGCCAGCAACCATCCAACCACCAGCTGATGTTCCTCAAGATAAAAATAGTAACAGAAACCCCAACTAAGAGAGGGAAGATACAAATCAATCTGCTTTAAACTCAAAGGCCTCCACCAGAATAAAAACTGCATCATCAACTCCACCAGCCAGTATTGGGCACCTGACAAAAGAACAGGAAGGTATCCCTGTCGTCCATCAGCTTCAAGTGTAGGCAGGGATACAAAAACAAGAAGGAACAACTACCATTTGTAAAGCACTTGATTTTAAGTCTGTGAGTTACTGGCACCAATTTCACTATGGCTGCACAGAGCTCTACAGAGTGCTTGGGACACACTGGAAGTGAATCCAGTCTAGTGGAGGAGATGCAAACAGCATGAGAATGGTGAGCACGGTTCACGCACAACACCCCCAGACTTAAGCTACTAGAGCCCCAAGGACCCCAGTCCTAGCACAGTAAGTTGTGTTACTAGGCTTTTGCTCTGAATTATCAGGTAACTGAAACACCTAGTACATTTGCTCTGAACTATCAGGTAACTGAAACACCTAGGACTAAATCCAGGCCTCCCAGCTACCCCTCTCTCCTGGAGGACAGTCACCTGGCCTCTCAAAAGACACAGCTTCATGGCAATGGTTGCCACTCTTAAGGGCAGAAGAGCCAGAAGAAGCTACAGGACCCAGGGGGTGGATTCCCCAAGGCTAGGATCATGCAAACCACTCACCGTGGGTGATATTTAACTCGTTGCCAATGGCTAAGCTCCAGACTTTGCCTCTCACACTTGGAGGGATTCCCTGCCACCACAAATCTCGAACTTTTCTAGAGCACCACCTGGACAAAAATGGAAGTATGAGTTTACGAGTTTGTTCTCCACAAAGAAATAGTTGTCTACCCAGCCCCAAACCACCAGGAGCTAGGGATGCACAGTTATATAAAGCACAGACCCTGCCCTCAGGGAGCTAAGAGTCCAGGGTTCTATAAAGATCAGATCAACAATCACTATTCACTAGGCAACTAGCATGACAGGTATTGAAGGATACAGCACAGCAGGGAGCACCACAAGCCAGCAGGCCCAGGGCACTATTCTGTAGCCAAGTTCTGAGTAAGCAGTAGCAATTTAAGCACATGAAGGATGAGAAGGAGGTTCTGAGCAGAAAACACAGAAAAAAGAAATAACCTGGCCTCCTACAGAAACTGCACATAGCTGCAGATGGGTGAGGAAGGCCAGGCAGCACTGCTGTAGAGCTGGGGGTAGAAGGCAGACCCCAAGGGCTCCATGAGGCGAGCCCAGAGAGACAGCAGACAGCCACCACACTACTACACAGGCAGAGCACTCAGGTTCAAGCTGCCAAACTTTAATTGTGGAGAAGAACTCTGCTGACTCAGAACATTCTGGACTGCACAAAGTTGTTCAGGTCTGCTGGTCACAATGAACACACACTGCCAAAAGACTGCACAATGCAAAGGTTCCACAGACTCTCAAGGTGCTCCTGAGCACAGCGCAGTGGGGGATCACAGGCTTTGAGGCTATAGATACCAGGAATCTGGAGCAAATTACTTTTCCTCCCTGAACCTGTACTATCCTGTCTAAAATCAAGAGGATGAGACCTACCAGCCAAGGGCTGTTGTGAAGACTAAGCAGGATAAAGTACAAAAGCATCCAGCACAGCACCTGGTAGCGTCCATGCGCATTCAATGGCAGCTGTGGCATGTGTATGTGCATTCAGATCACAGCTAACACAGGACTGTGTAGGACAGGCCAGGGGTGGGCTCTGCTGCCTCTCAGGGAACAAAAAGGGTTCCGAGAATCTCTATTCTTTTTCTTTTATTTTTTTTGAGTCAGAGTCTCACTCTGTTGCCTGGGCTAGAGTGCCATGGCATCAGCCTAGCTCATAGCAACCTCAAACTCCTGAGCTCAAGCGATCCTCCTGCCTCAGCCTCCCGAGTAGCTGGGACTACAGGCATGTGCCATCATGCCTGGCTAATTTTTGTATATATTTTTAGTTGGCCAATTAATTTCTTCTTCTTCTTTTTTTTTTTTTTTGAGACAGAGTCTCGCTTTGTTGCCTAGGCTAGAGTGAGTGCCGTGAAGTCAGCCTAGCTCACAGCAACCTCAAACTACTCCTGGGCTCAAGCAATCCTCCTGCCTCAGCCTCCCGAGTAGCTGGGACTACAGGCATGCGCCACCATGACCGGCTAATTTTTTTTCTATATATATATTAGTTGGCCAATTAATTTCTTTCTATTTATATTAGAGATGGGTCTCGCTCTTGCTCAGGCTGGTTTCAAACTCCTGACCTTGAGCGATCTGCCCGCCTCGGCCTCCCAGAGTGCTAGGATTACAGGCGTGAGCCACCGAGCCCAGCCCAAGAATCTCTATTCTTGTCACTGGGTCGCATTTAAGAAAAAGTGTGAAGTGTTTCCTGGCAGTAGCAAGCCTTTTGAAGACACTGCCTAGGAAAACAGGCTCTAAAGATATTATCCTCGTGGAGACCCTTAACAGGCAATATGACCCCTAAAGTGTGAGTGACACCCTGGTGTGAGTGTCATAAGTGAGTCTCCAACATTCTGACGTGTAGGGCAAGAGCACAGGGAAGCTGGCATCCAAGCTTCCTATGTGCCTCTGTGCACAGCCCTGGGACTGCTGCTCATACACTTGCCCCTACCCATTCTGAACATGCAGGAAGAAACAACAGCTGTCCCTCAGATGTAAAGATGACAGTAGCTGCCAGACTCTGTGGGGCACACACTCCACTGATACTGGGGTCATCATCAAAGAAGACCTGGCCTCCATCCTCAAAGAGATAAAGACAAGCTTGAGCAGACAGTTGTGGTATACCCAGAGAAGTCTGCCACAGGCACTTCCAGACAGGATGGGGGCAGCAAAGTCTTCCATGAGGAAGACTGAGCTTTAAAGAACACATAGGAGGGAGTTAGCTTGATGACAAGGTGCAGGGCAAGAGCACCAGGAATGGAACATGCAAAGGCCCTGAGGCTTAAAAGCAGCAACACCTCTTGGCAACTCCCTAGGGAGAGGGCTCTGTCCACGTGGAGGAGAGATGAAAGGTGAGGCTGCAGAGGGAGGGCAGGGGATCTCACAAAGGGTTCTGCTTGCTAAGCTAAGGATTCAAATTTTATACTGAGAGCGATAGAAAGTTGCTGGAATTTTAAGTGGGGAAGTAACACAGGCTGGTGCTTTAAAAAGACAGCTCAGCAGATGAGTAGAAGATGAAAGCATCCAGGAAAGTATACCCTAGAAAGGGACAGCAAAGGCTGAACCAAGGCAGAGGCAATGGAATACTCTGCAACTTAAACTTATCACATCAAAGGTCTTGCTATCAGCTATAATGATGCTGTTGCAACCAATAGATTCTAGAAAGAAATGACCTGCAGTTCAGCAGTACCCACTCTGTCATATCTTACATTGTTTCCCAGTTAGGTAAAATCTCATTATTCCAAGTAAGGACAGCATTTCCAATGCTTTCCTCTACTTTGCATCTTTCTTCCAGCTGCTTTTTCCTCCGCTGGGCTTCTTTCAGCTCTGGAAATCACGATTAAAAAGCAAAAAAAAATCTATTAACTGATATCCCCCATTTTCAAGCTAGATGAATTTTCTTAAACAGTCATGTTGCAAAAACACCAGGAAAACAGCATTGAAGTAGAGCAAGCTTCAGCTTTCAAGGCTCACTTCATACTCTATGACTTTAGAATGCTTAGGCATAATCCATCTCTTAATAAGATTTTTCAGTATAACATGCATAGACAAAAGTATATGAATAAGAATATAATTAACAGAAAATACAAAAACCCATGAAACTACCATCAAAACAACATAAGTTACTTAGATACCAGAAACCCTCTTGTGCTCCCTACCCCATCCTCTTCCCAATGTAACCTCCATGCTGCTTTCCAACAGCTTAAGCATTATTGGTAATGTAAGAATAGCAACTCTGAGAAATAACATGTATTTAGTTTATATATACTGTTTTACTGTGATAAAATATATGTAAAAGTTACCACTTTAGCCACTTCAAGTATACAGTGTTAGTGGCATTAAGAACATTCACATTGTTGTGCAGCCATCACCACCACCCATCACCAGAACTTTCTCAATTTCCCCAAACTGAAACTTTGTACCCACTAAACACTAACTCCTCATCCATCTTTCCCCCTAGAATCTAGCAACCACAATTCTACTTTCTGTCTCTATGAATTTGACTACTCTAGGGACATCACCTAAGTAGAATCAAACACTATTTGTCCTTTTGTGACTGGCTTATTTCACTTAGGATAGTATCTTAAAGATTCATCCATGCCGCAGCATGTGTCAGAATTTCCTTCCTTTTTAACCACTTCGGTATGGTGCTCACCAGCCACGAAACCTTGCCCACAGCCGGCACTCATAGTCCACACGATAGTTTGTGCTGTGCACTGACAATGAATCCATTTTGCTCCTTTTGTGATGAGGAAAGCTTTAAAGCACTGAAAGCTTGTTTTACTTTATAGGCAGTTTTACTTGTAATGTAAATCAGAATAGGTAACACATACATATATCTTTTCATTACGTTATTTTTAAATGTTCACAATTTTATTTTGATAAATGAGAAATCAGAAAAGTCATATCACGGCTGTTGGCTCAAGTTGACGCTCGGCTGTGCACCTTCATATCACAGCTCTCAGCTAAAGTCGCTGTGCGTGTTCATCTGTGGCTATTGACCATAGTAGACGCTGGTACCGAAGTGGTTAAGGCTAAATAATACTCCATTGTGCGTATATATCACATTTTATTACGTATACTTTTTAAATATCCTAGAAAAACGGTTTTTTAGGTGTTGGAGGGATTTTATCAAATCCAATCACATCTTGTAAATAAAGAAAACAGCCCAGACAGGGAAAGAAATTTGCATGTCATTATTGGCTAAAGCTTTCTCTAATATTTTTAATCTATACAATCTCTTTTCTCATGTAAGTTGAAAGTGTTATTTTCTTGAACAAAGATATTAGGAATGGATAGAAACATGCATTTTTGATCGAAAATTATAAATTTCAAAAAATTAAAGCATTCGGTAAAGTTCAGGTTCTACAACTCCAAAGTTAAAAGAAAATGTCCAGAAAGACACAAAACCTTGTGCTGCCTATATAACCACACATGTGAATCCCATTACCTCGTTTTTTGGCCTGAACCACCATTTCTTCATACTGTTGTCTGTGTTTCTGAGCTTCTTCAGCTGGTTTTGCTGGGAGATTTCTTGACAGGAAATAAATGGTTTTTCACAATTATAAAATCAAATAAGTCTGTGAGAAAAAATCCTGAAGCATTATTTACTAAAAAATGTAAAGTTCAAAGAACAAAACCTAAATTTAAGAGTATGTAGTTCTTTCACAAACTAAAAATATTTTCTTACAAAAGCAAAACACACTTGGTGTAAAACAACTGAATTATAATGATTAATAGAAAGAAGAAAATAATTATCTACAATTACAATACAGATAATATAAACAATTTTCACCCCATTCTCCAAAGAAATTTTGATTTGACCGCAATACACTAATAATTGTCAATAGTTAATCCTTGCAGTAGGGTATCCCAATAGCATTTGTTACATATATATACAAATACATTTCCTGGCCAATTTTTTTAAGTGTGGGAATTTCACATTAGTTATGTGGTTCATTTGTTTTGGTTTTTTATATACAAATGTATACCATAGTTCCAAGCATGTAAAAAGTGGGTGCACCTTCAAATCCCAGTTTAAAAAATAAAAGGCATGCTCTCTTTCAGAAACATGTTTGTGAATTTGCTGGCACTGGAATTAATGGGAGGGCAGCAGTGTATGGCTACTTGTACCCTTCATACGGGACCCACATTCCCTGGGACATTTTGAACAATTGTCACTTGCTGCAGAAGAACATGGCAAGCCGCCCAGTTCATGTTTCAGATCATTAAAAGGATTGGTCTTCACTGTGCAGAGGCTTTTCCCAGTGGTCTCTATCTAACTCTTCAGTCCTCCACCCTCAGGCTTTCTCTCCCCACACACCCACGATTTTCAAGGACTAAGAATTAACAAGGAAACATTTCTCCTTTGGATTTCACCAATTTTAAATTTCAGGGATAGTAGGGACCTTAGAGATTAATTAAGGAGGTTTTATAACATTCTTTTTCTTTTTTTAAGCGGGGGACCTTCTATTCAAACACAATGTTCTATGGAAAGTCAATACTTAAAAGTAGGTAAGTGGGGCCTGGTACAATGGAGCAATCCCTTGTACTCCAAGATCTCCAAGCCCCATCTCCTTATCACATAGCAGGAGGCCCAGAGAGAGGTAGAGACCTGCCTAAGATCACCCACAGGCTGCTTTAATGCAGATCCCAAAGAACCCAGTAGGCAAGTCCAGAAATTGTTCTCCAATATCACGGGCCTCCAAAACACCCACTTTTACACTTTCCAGTGCTTCTTGCAGTTACAAACCTATCATTTAGAAAAGCTACTTAAGTGTTTTTCCTTTTTTTTTTTTTGATCTTCTGCCCTTGGACATTGAAAAGTATTTTAAAATGCTAAATTAAAAAGAAAAATCATCTGAATAGGAAATCCCGGTCCAAACTTCTATGCTAAAGGACAATTTTTCCAAATTAGTCATTTACTTTCATCACAGAATACATGTTAATATAGAGAATAATAAGTGATTACAGCTTCCCTCTTGCGACCCTAGCTCTTTTCTAATGAAAAGCAAGTTCTAAAACAAACTCTTATAGAGATTCTTCTTAAGACTCACGCTGGTCTGTCTTCGAGGATGAGTGCAGTGGTGGAAAGTGGCTCAAAATCAAGATTCTTCCTCACATTCTGCTTTGGAGAGGGTGGCTTGCTAGGTCTTCCAGTTTTGTCTTCATATTCCTAGGACAAGGAAACCAGGGATGATTTTGGGCCCAGCTAATTATGATATTATGAATTGTCTTTCTGAAAGCAAGAAAGCTTTTTGGTAATGAAGGTCCTTTAAGTCAATCTTTCCTGCTATTCAGAAAGAAAAAACTCTGACTAAACGGTTTCTATAGCTCTGAAGTTGAAGCCACTGTTTTATTACTGGGCACTTCCTTTGCAGGTGGGGAAGTTACAAAAGATCTCATCATCAAAGCAACCTCTATATAATGGCCCACAAACATTGTTTCAGGTCTCCTATCTCCTGTATAAGAGGCATGTTTTCTGTCTTCGGACACTATAAATTTTAACTGATTATTATAATGGCCACTGGGAACCATCATCGCAAATTGTTCCATAAATAATTCTGCCATGCCTGGGAAATCTAAGAGCAGCCTCCATAACATTGGGTCACCAATTCGTTCCATAGATTGCAACCAAAAAAGCTTAGTCACACCTGGTGACAACCATTCCAAACATCCAGCCAGAAGAGTTCAGAAGAGCTAAGCAAGTTGGTACTTATGAAATAATGTAGGGAAGGGGGTACCCTTAGCTCTCTGCAAAATCAAAACCCAAAATTTTCTCATTGCCTATCACAGATGAGGTTCTCAGGACCATCCCTTAAGGGAAGATAATCTAGTTGAGAAGATAGGACAAACAAATGTGGAGTTACCCTAAGATTTCAGTAACCATTCCAGATAACAAGAGCATTGTCTGAGTTGGTGATTAATTGTTAAATGCATTTGATTGACGTTAGCTGTCAAGAGGGGTATTACTGGTAAAATTATTTTGCAAATAATTACTCTCTCAGCCAGAAAGGCCTCTAAAAAGTAGAAAGAAAAATGACGTCCTCAAAACACATAGGCTACGAGAAGGGAGTGCAGCAACAAGCAATAGGTGGGTGGGGCGGTTTCTGTATATCTGGATGAACAAGGTTAGATGTCTTAACACTGTTTACTCTGACTTAAAATTACTTCCACTTACTAAAAACTAAGAAAATGGATTCACTCCTTTATGGATTCAAACATCTGAGTGGCTACACCATGCTAAGTACATAGCTATGGCTTAACTTGGCACTAAGCCATCAGGAAGCTTCAGGTATAATACCTGAATGTCAAAATCTTCAATTTTATAGGAAATCTACCAAAAAGTATATTGAGAAAGATTTTGACACATGTTGCATTTTAATAAGAATCAGTAATGCATACCCCACTGGGTGCTATGCCTGGTCCTATGAGTTGTATGCCAAGACCAAAGAGGTTGGGCCCAAAACTTAGGTGTCCCAGAATTTGCATTGCTCATTTTCCATTTGCTTTTGTGTGCTCTACACATGTTGTCTCATTTTATCTTCACAGCAATCTAACTGGCAAGTGTCATCCCACTTTACAGATAGGATAACTGAGGTTCAAAGTGAAATGACTTGCCCCAAAGCACACAGCCAGCAAGGTGCAGGACTCCTTCCACTTGGTCATTCTGAACAGGCACAATCTCTTTTATGAACGTACCCTCGCAAATAGCTGTGCAGTTTTAGAGGGAAAAGGCTGAGTCCCACATGAGTTAAGTATGGCCTCTGGAGCTAGACAGGACTGGGAGCAAATTCAGATCCACCAACCACCTGCTGTGACCTTAGTGAGGAAAGTACTCACTTCACATCCCTGAGCCTCATTTCCACACCTGTAAAATGGGAAATAGTACCAACCAGAGAGGGCTGCTGTAAGGAATGGGGAGATGTGAAGGCCTTTGGTGCAGAGGGAATATTCGCTTATTGGTATACACCATTACCTTTTTTTCTCCCTTAGACCTGAAACAACTATATATAGCAGAGAAAATGCTCTAGCGCCAAATAACAACCAAGGAGTCCAGCCAAGTCTGCAAAGAGCACAGATATGAACAGTAGAAGTAAAAGGAAGCAAATGCCTTGAGTCATGAACAAAAACATCATATCTCTTCAGGCAGAGCTTTTTACTATTACTGCCACCACCACCAAGCAGTGTGGCAGCACTTTTCAAGGGCTCTAAACACACTGAGTAAACTCAGTTTAACCTTCACACCAGCCCTCTGTGGGAGGAGCTGCCCCCACTCCCAAGTCACAGTTGGGAACCTGAAGGCCCAAAAATGTCAATGACTTGCCCAGCTCAGAAGGTGGGTAGAGAAGCTGGATCAGAAGCCAGGCACTGTGGTTCTGCAGCCACCTTTCTCACCACAGAATTCATGCAAGCCACTTGCAGACATGAATTGGAAGTAATTTCATCACTCACATTCAGTCTATGTAGAGCTTTCAACCATGACAGAAACCTGTAATACTGCATTCAGTGCACAGATTACTGAAGATGCTGGGTCAAATACTTATGTTTGAATCACACGAAGCAATGCATGATTAAAATAATAAAAGCCTGGCCTGCCCATACTTGAAATCCCAGGCAAAGCCTTTTCAAAACCCTAAACGACATTTCAGAATAGGAACGGCATTGGAAATGGTTACAGGTCCTACTCCAAACGTAGCTCTCCCATGGCTATCCAGAGGTATCAACATTAGTTCACTGTACAAGCCAGACAAACCAACTTTAGAAGACTGTTCACTCGAAGGATCTTGGGAGGGGATAAAATACCCCTGAACAAAGAACACTGAGTTGTGAATTATCAACATTTAGGGGCAGCACATGATAAGGCAGGAGCCAAGGCTTTGGGGGCAAAAAGACTGAGTTGTAAGTCCTGGCTTTGACTTTAAGCAAGTCACCTGGTCTCCTCAGCTATAAGCAGCAACTGTGAAGACCACCCTGGTGATTAAAAGAGACCATACAAGTAAAATTGCTGCTGCCCACCCGAATGCTGAGCCCCTTTTGTGTTCCCACCTGAGCCCAACATATCCTCACAAAGTTCTATCTCTGCATGGGGCCAAGTTTTAAAGTCTCTTAGTTTAAACCAAGTAACAATGCCCATCTTGCTGGGTTCATCAAAAGCCCTGCAGGCTAACAGGTAAAACAAATAACCTATTCAAGTGATTGCTGCTGAGCCCAGCCTGGACAACCCTAGTGAGAATTTAGAACGGGATTCTTCAACGTTCTAGTGGCAAATCAGTTTAATCAGTAGTGACAGCACTTTTTATTTATTTATTTATTTTTGAGACACAGTCTCACTCTGTCACCCAGGGCTAGAGTGCTGTGGCGTCAGCCTAGCTCACAGCAACCTCAAACTCCTGGGTTCAAATGATCCTTCTGCCTCAGCCTTCCGAGTAGCTTGGGATTACAGGTGTATGCCACCATGCCTGGCAAATTTTTTCCATATATTTTTAGTTGTTCAGCTAATTTCTTTCTGTTTTTAGTAGAGACAGGGTCTCATTCTTGCTCAGGCTGGTCTCGAACTCCTGAGCCTAAGCAATCCTCACGCCTCGGCCTCCCAGAGTGCTAGGATTACAGGCGTGAGGCACCATGACATGGCGACGCCCGCCATGACAGCACTTTCTGAAAAAAACAAAACAATAAAACACAGAGCACCCATAGCAAAGGCAGTTTGTGTCAGTTCTATACCTAGTCATATCTGTGCAGTCTCAACTTAAACTGTCTAACCAGAAGGTCATTTCCAAGAAATGTGCAAGCTGGTAACTTAGAAGCACACCATTTCAAATTCCTTGCCCTGAGCAGTTTATAAGGAATCATGCTGGGGAAGACAAGACATACCAATGAGGCAGCAGCAAAGAGAACATGCTGCACCTACCCAGCAAAATTTCAGGGGGAAAAAGTAGGCTGCCAGAGTACCCGAGCAGGGCCTCAGCTCCATGTGGGGGCCCATGAGCAAAACAGACTTAGCAAACAGGGGTAACAGGGAAGGGGACCACATAGGGCCTGGCACTTTAGGAGACCCTTAGTCCCCAACCTACCAGGGCTCACTCAGTAGGAGCAGTAAGATGCAGGAAGAGGATTCCACACAGGTGAGACCTTAAGAAATGTAGGGGCCGGGAGATGGGGCCATGCTACACATGCTGCAGAAGGTCAGAGTGCAAGATGCCTATGGCCAGGGGGAATCATCTCACAAGGAGGCTATTTGAATGGACAAGGACAGGTAAGATCTAGGCTGGAGGGAGAGGCATTCTAACAGCACAACCAGTGGCCACGAGACGCCCAAGAGCAGGCTCATTCATGGGTTAGCATGAATAACAAGGAATGATGCTGAGTCAAAGTTGTTCTGCTCTAGATTTGATGGGTCTCAACAACAAGTTTCCTAGAGCTGGTGGGACAATCCCCAAAAGAGAGAGTGTGAGCCAGGCTTGGTGCAGAGCCAAAAAGCAGAAAGTGTGAGGAGCAGAAGCCCAGCAGATGCATCCAATGGCAGGGTCCACATTATGTGTATGATGTGCATAGTGTTTAACGTAAAGAGAAGGGCACTAGACTCCTGAATTAGACTTAAAATTTGTCAGTTAAAAAAGAGAAAAAAGGCCGGGTACAGTGGCTCACACCTGTAATCCTAGCACTCTGGGAGGCTGAGGTGGAAGGATTGCTTGCAGTGAGGAGTTGAAGACCAGCCTGAGCAAGAGCGAGACTCCATCTCCACCAAAAAATAGAAAAAATTAGGCGTGGTGGTGTGTGTCTGTAGTCACAGCTACTCTCGAAGCTTAAGCAGGAGGATCCCTTGAGCCTAGGAGTCTGAGGTTGTAGTGAGCTAGGCTGATGCCACTGCACTCTAGCCAGGGGCAAAAGAGCAAGAACCTGTCTCAAAAAAAGGAGAGAGAGAGAGAAGAAAAAGAGGGGAGAGACAGAGAGAGGAGAGGGAGAGGGGCGAGAGAGAAAACTAGGCTGCCTCTGCCTGTACAGACATTTGTTTTAAGAGGGAAAAAAAATCATGATTCTCAAACAATGAAAAGAAAGTATTCCTGGTAGAAAGACAAGAGAGGTCATCAATGCCACTTACAGAACTGGAAGAACACTACGAAAGAGAGCCAATGATGCCAATAACCTGGCCAGGAGAAGCCCCCTTACTTTCCGGAAGGTGGTCCCTGGCTTCCTGGAAATCTGTTTTAGCTAGGAGGAGAAAGGGTCATCAGTCAAAACCTATGCCCAAGTATCCAACTCAACTGTCTATAGTATCAAGATTCACCTATTCAAATAACCCCTGTGGACTTAGGAGGTAAGTCTGGAATAAAGTTACCACCAACACAGGCAGGCCATTTAGAGCAGCGGTCCCCAGACTTTTTAGTACCAGGGACTGGTTTCATGGAAGACAATTTTTGCATGGATCAGGTGGGGGGTAGGGATGGTTTCGGGATGATTCATGTGCATTACATTTATTGTGCAGTCAAACCTCTCTGCTAATGACAATCTGTATTTGCAGCTGCTCCCCAGCACTAGCATCACCACCTCAGCTCCACCTCAGATCATCAGGCATTAGATTCTCATAAGGAACATGCAAACTAGATCCATCCCATGCAGTTTATAGTAGGGTTCAAGCTCTTATAAGAATCTAATGCCTCTGCTGATATGACAGGAGGAGGAGTTCAGGCAGCGATACAAGCATTGAGGAGCGGCTGTAATTACAGATGAAGCTTTGCTTGCTTACCTGCACCCAGGTTCCTAACAGGCCACAGACCAGCACTGGTCCATGGCCCAAGGGTTGGGGACTGCAGATCTAGAGTAGTAGTTATTAAAAGACTGACTTAAGCTAGTATCAGTGACAACACAGCCACCACATCTGCACAGGCTGAGGACCCAGGCAGTCTGCAAGGGGGAGACCCTTGTGGACAACATCAGGCCTGGGTCTGAACCATTACGCCCTGCAATATGACCCTAAGCATCTACTCCACCCCTCAAGCCTTCCTCATGTGCTAAATGTGAACATTAAATGAGAACTGATAATCATAAGATGCACAGACACAGCAGGTACCCAGAAAATGACAGGGAGTGTGACTGTCAACATACTACTATGAAATTACTTTTCAAAATATTTCACTCTAAAAAGGGTACTTAATTAATAGAGTTGTGGAAAAGACTAAATGAGACTGAAGTGCCTGGAACACTTCAGCTGGTTTCACACTTTGCCATTTGTAACAGCAATTGATTGGGAGAGCGGGTTGTTGTTTTAGAATTTGGGAGTTGTTCTACTTTGCCATTTTGAGCAGGAAAAAGTGGCCCATACAGGTCTTACAAATGCTCTGCATTCCATGAGACAGTTCCTGGTGATCACTGAGGTTTAACCACACAGTAAGTAAAGACCCTGGTAACACCTGAAGGGGGCTCCTCCTACCTGGATTCTTTTATCTAACTAACATGCAGGATTCTCCCAAAAAGCATCCTCTAAATTACTGGGAATGTTGGCATTCAGGGAAGCAACCAACTCTCAGGAGACCTTTTCTAATCGTTATATTCCTTACAAAGCATCAAGAGCACAAAAGTTAACATGCACATTGATGAATTAAATTAAATCTGAACTGGATTTTAACATGCCTGGTTGTTGTGGCAATCTGAGCACCTCATTCAGCCCTGGAGCACACAAGGTGCAGTCTCTTTACACAAAGCCTTCCTCAGATCACAGGCAAAGCCATTCTGGCTTCGGAGGGGGTTGCCTGGCCTGGACTAACCTGGCTCTGAAAACAGGATGCAGTTGCATTTGGCGTGATAAGAATGAGGACTCCAAGGACATGCTTTTACAGTCTCTCGCCGTACCCATTAAATGTGAACCCTTCAAGAAAATTAGGTGGAAACACAAAGAATGCCAGGGAGGAGAAAAGCGCATCACCAGCGTCCTTAAGCGAGCTTCGTTTTCAGCTGGAGAAGACAGATCCCTAAGATGTTAGCACACACGCACCCGCGCTGGACCCCAGGGCCAGCCATCAGGCTGGGCAGGCCCCCGGACGGGGCAGGCCGGGGCGCACGGCAGAGGCGCCGGCCCGCCCCCACACCCCATGGCCCAACTCACCATGAACCCGGGGCCTCAGAGGCGCGCGGCCGGCGGCTCCATGCCCCAGCGAGCGGAGGGCCGGCCTCCCTCCCTCCCCGGCGGACCGCGGGCGGACGCGCACAGCCGACCGGGCGGCGGGCGGGGCGGCAGGCCACGCAGTGGCGCGCAGATGCAGCGCCGCCGATCCGCGCTCTCGGTCTCGGCGCGTCAGGCCTGGCAGGCCGGGACCCTCCCGCGAGGCGACGGGAAGAGCGTGCGGATCGGGATCCCCGCCCCACCTGCGCGCTGGCGCGCTCTCCAGGGAGAACTGAGCTGGGGCGACCCCGGGCCAGTCTCAATGCTCAGCACCAAGCAAGTCAGGCTGCAGCCGGAGCACACAGATATGCGCTGGGAAATGTTAAGTTCTCTGACTACCAAAAAAAACTGAGAAATATGTTATCACAAGTAATTATACAAAAATATTAACAATGTAATCATAATGTTAACTACTCTGGGTAGTGGGGTGATGACAAGCAATTTTTACTTTTTTTATGCTCTACTGTGGTCCATATATTTTTTACAGTGAGATTAGTTTAAAACATCAGGGGACACACAAGAAACACACTGATGGAAATCTGACTAATGGTTGCTTCTGGGTGGGATTGACTGGGAAGGGAAGTGAGACATCAGAGCATTCCACTGCTTGTAAATTATACCCCAATTTAAAGAAAAAAAGTCTTTAAAGTCTGTGTAGGGTCGGAGTTATTTCTAGTCAGCCCATGGGTCCAACCTCCCAAGGCCGAACCACCTCAGTCTGAGGCAACACAAGGCTCTCTCTCCTTCCACGATGGAGCCTCATACAAGTCCCCTGGGCTATAAGTAGGAAGCTTCTCTCCAGCTGATTTTCTGGAATTGAGAATTCTCAAACTGCCAGCAGAAATTTCTTCACTCAGAAGCCTGACACCCTCCAGGATAAAATAAAAAAGACAAGGACAAGTGGTAGAAAGGATGTGGAGACACTAGAATTCTCATAAATCCTTAGTAGGAACATAAAATGGTGCAGCCATTTTGGAAGAGAATTTGACAGTGTCTTATATAATCCAACATACACCTACCACACATAGGTAGGAACCCACCCAAGAGAAATTCGTCCACAAAAAGACTTGCATGTAAATATTCATAGCAGCATTATTCATAATGACCAGAAACTGAAAACAATCCAAATGTCCACCAACTAAGAAATGAACAAGCAATGCAAAGAAACAAACTAATAATATACACTACTACATGGATGAACCTCAAAAATGTTACCCTAAGTGAAAGTTGCCACACAAAAAATAATTTACATGATTCCATTAATGTGAAATTTCTGAAAAAGGCAAATCTCTAGAAAGAAAGCAAATTCATGTTTTCTTGAAGGTGGGAGTGAGGATCAACTGCAAATGGGCATCAGGGAAATTTTTGAGGAGATAAATATTCTGAAACTTTGGGTGATGAAAATATTTTAAAATTAGATTGCAATGTTATAGAACTGTATAAATTTATTAAAATCACTAAACACAATGAGTGAATTTTGTGGTATATTAATTACACCTCAGTTAAACTGTTTTTAAAAAGTAATGGTAGAATAAAAGGGGGAGAGGTTGATTCTGGCTGGAAGGATTAGGCAAGACCTCATTAAAAAAAATTACCTGAAATTTGGAAATAAGGCAGAAGAGTGGGGAGTGTCCTTTCAATTCATACCTGAACATTTTTCACATGTCTGCCTAAAGATTATATAATTCTCTAGGAGACCATACTATGCTATTGATTATTCAATGAAAGCCCAAATACTGTGAAGTTACATATTAACTTGTAAATTTATGTCCAATAGAAAAGATAACACCAAAGATTGTTTTATTGTCACCACCAGTTTGTTGAAATCTAACCTAGCAATCTTTACTCTAATTCTTTTTGGTATCTTTGCACACACATGCACACATACCCTTAGTTCCTTAAAATGCTCTTGGAATCAGTTTTACCATCTTACTGATCTCCTCAAGGCATCAAATAAGTCTTTGACTCCATGGTCACTTAAAATTTTTGTAAAAAGGTAAATGTCGGCTGGGCATGGTATAATCCTAGCACTCTGGGAGGCCGAGGCGGGCGGATTGCTCGAGGTCAGGAGTTCGAAACCAGCCTGAGCAAGAGCAAGACCCCCGTCTCTACTATAAATAGAAAGAAATTAATTGGCCAACTAATATATCTAGAAAAAATTAGCTGGGCATGGTGGTGCACACCTGTAGTCCCAGCTACTCGAGAGGCTGAGGCAGGAGGATTGCTTGAGCCCAGGAGTTTGAGGTTGCTGTGAGCTAGGCTGACACCACGGCACTCACTCTAGCTTGGGCAACAAAGCGAGACTCTGTCTCAAAAAAAAAAAAAAAAAAAGGTAAATGTCATAAGAAAAAGGAAGAACTAAGGTTCACAAGTTCAGCTCTTAAAAGGTTGCTTTTTAGTGTTTTTTTAAAAAGGCATTGTTTACTCAATTTTCAATAGGCACATATTTCCACCAAATCAGTGTTGCTGACTTGTCTTAGAGGCCCAAATAACATTTCAGCAAATAGTGGTATGTTAGTGAGTAACATCAATATCTTCTGTAAATCAATCACTAAATTATACTTTATATTTGCTAACAAGATTAAAACTATAGAGTTAATACAATAGAGTAAAAAAAAGTGACTACGGATTAAATCCTGGGACTTTCTCTTCTTGGCTTGAGATTTTAAAGAAATAACAAAATACTTGAGTCTGGAATTATATAAAGTAGCTATAATTAAATTATGTGACCTGTTACATAGTCCTCAATAAGTATCAGTTTTTTATTTTAATGCACTATGTAAAATGTTCATAAATATTAAACTATTTAAAAATTACTATTTAAAAATTGCTATTTAAAAATTGCTAAATTTATACAAACTCTACATTTAGAACAAGAATTTTAAAGAAAAAGATACCCAAATACATTTATACAATTAGATGCCTTCATCACAGATATTAATTGGTATCACTTTCTGTCTGGTAAATGTAACATACATTTTCACACATATACAGAAACACTTTCTTTTTTTTTTTTGAGACAGAGTCTCACTGTGATGCCCCAGCTAGAGTGCCATGGTGTCAGCCTAGCTCACAGCAACCTCAAACTCCTGGGCTCAAGCAATCCTCTGCCTCAGCCTCCCAAGTAGCTGGGACTACAGGCATGTACTACCATGCCCGGCTAAGTTTTTCTATATATTTTTTAGTTGGCCAATTAATTTCTTTCTATTTTTAGTAGAGATGAGGTCTCTTGCTCAGAGCTGGTTTCGAACTCCTGACCTTGAGCGATCCGCCCACCTCAGCCTCCCAGAGTGCTAGGATTACAGGCGTGAGCCATCGCGCCCGGCTACAGAAACACTTTCAAGGACTGAGGATATTTTTAGGTCTAAAGATAATTTCAAAATTAAAATACTCCAAAAAAAACTTTAAAAAAAGAAAAGAAAAAGAACTGTTTTATATCAAGAGAATAAAGGAACATATAACAAGGACAATACATGAATCTGACTGGATCTCAGTTCAAAAAGAACAGTTTGCTACAAATGAGGAAATTAGAACATGCTCTGGGTATCAGATGCTACTGTGGAATTACTGATAATTCTTTTGGGTGTGGTAACAGTTTCATGGCTATGTGGGAGAATGTCTTTACACTTAAGAGCTGGATGCTGAAGAATTTAAGAGTAAAATGTGATGATATCTGCAACTTTACTTTCAAATGGCTCAATTTTTTAAAAATAGGGCACTATAAAGTGAATACAGAAAAATGTCAAGTGGAACTCCAACTGGTCCATCTAAGTGGAGTATGTATGCATGTTCATTAGATTATTCTTTGAACCCTCTGTAGGTTTAAATAAATCCTTGGCCGGGCGCAGTGGCTCACGCCTGTAATCCTAGCTCTCTGGGAGGCCGAAGTGGGCGGATCATTTGAGCTCAGGAGTTCGAGACCAGCCTGAGCAAGAGCGAGACCCCATCTCTACTATAAATGGAAAGAAATTAATTGGCCAACTAATATATATATAAAAAAAAAAAATTAGTCGGGCATGGTGGCGCATGCCTGTAGTCCCAGCTACTTGGGAGGCTGAGGCAGCAGGATTGCTTGAGCCCAGGAGTTTGAGGTTGCTGTGAGCTAGGCTGATGCCACGGCACTCACTCTAGCCTGGGCAATAAAGTGAGACTCTGTCTCAAAAAATAAATAAATAAAAATAAATAAATAAATAAATCCTTTAGATCTCATCTTAAATACCCACCCTCAGAGAGACCCTTCCTTGCCCATCTCACCTATAGCAAGGCTTCTTTCATTCTCTCCAACAACAGGTGCTGTTTTCTTGCAGCTGTTACAACATGAAATTATATGACTACTTGATTAATATTTATCTCCCTCTCTAGTCTGTAAACCTCTGAGTGTGGGTAAAGACCTAGCAAAGCACATGGCACAGAGGAATCACTCAAGCATTTGTGGAATAAATGTGTCGTTACATGAAGACGTTTGTCCTTCCATCCATCCAGCAAACACGGTGCTTTACCTAGCAATAAAGATAAACAAGGTCCCTGCCCTTGAGTCACTCATGGACTAGCAGGCAGACAATGACTATACTATTCTGGTGCTGGATGCTTTGACAGAGAAACCTCTGAAGTTCAGGGGAGCCTCAGGAAGCAGCTGGCCTAGCCTGAGGGGTTAATAATGGCCTTCTGGAAACAATGCCTGCAGCTGGAAGAGGGCTAAACACTGCAGGGCTCTGTACTCAGTGAGTGGAGTAGGTTCTCAGGCCCTTTGCACCTCCTACCAACACCTGGGCCCCCAGCCTAACACCTGGTGCCATACACAAATTTTAATAGTTAGCCAAATCAGGCTAACAGACTCACTAAAGTTCCCAGGGCCACAGACTCACTAAAGTTAAGTATCGTAGAGAGATGCTTACGTGTGTGAATATGCATTGAGATATGCTTACCAAATCACACTGCTATCTCTTCTGGCAGGTTGCAACCTGCAAGTTACTTTAACAATAGTTTCTATCTCATATTTTAGAATTGAGCACTGTTTATAAAGTTTTAACTATACATTATACCATGTGATGATAGGTCAACTTTTACTAAATTTTGAAACTTAAAGCAACAATCAGAAGTTAACAAATACCCTTCTCCATCTCAATCTGGCATTAGATTTCTCAACTATCTTAATCCATGTGTAAAGAATTTTCCCCCTGAAGTTTTCTGCTTTAACCAGAGCTCAGCCAGCACAGTGGCTCAAACCTGTAATCCTAGCACTCTGGGAGGCCGAGGCAGGAGGATCACCTCCTGAGGTCAGGAGTTGAGAACAGCCTGAGCAAGAGTGAGATCCCATTTCTACTAAAAATAGAAAAATTAGCCGGGTGTGGTGGCGCATGTAGTCCCAACTATAGGGGGATCGCTTGAGCTCAGGAGTTGGAGGTTGCTGTGAGCTAGGCTGATTCCATGGCACTCTGTCTCAAAAAAACACAAAAAACCCAGAACTGATTCCCAGGTTTCTTGTATCCCCATCAGCACATAGGGTTTATTTGCTAATCTGGTCAAGGAAGCAATTCTGACTCATTTGTTCACTGCAGCATCCTAACATACAGGCTGGCAAAACCTTGTCACAGGGCACCGGAGTTCACAGGGATTGCGAATGGACATAAACAGAACAACGTCAGTGCCCAAACTAGGAGACTTGTTAAGTAAATCATGATACAGCTACACAAAAAACTATTACTTAGTAAAAATGAAATCACAGAAGAATATTTAAGGACATAGGAAAATGCATATTTTGTCACAGAAAGAAGAAGAAAACAGTTTACAAAATGGAATGTTTTAAAACTGTGAAATTCCTTCATCTATTTACAAATCTGGTAAACTTACAAATTAACCATCCACTAATGCTAGGTCTGTCCTAAGCCCTGAAAACAAAGCAATTGACAAGCAAACAAGGTCTGGTGGTTGCTCTTTTGCATTTCTACCCTAGCAGGCTTGGGAAACCAGCAATAAAGGAGCAAGCACATGGGCAAGAATTTAAGATGGAGAAAATACCCTAGAGTCACGCAACAGAGTGACAGCAAGTGTCTGCTTACACTAGTGGTCAGAGAAAACCTCCTGAGAAGACACCATCCAGGAGGGAGCATCTGAGCTCCGATCCAGTGATAAGGTATCAGCATGTGATGAATCATGGCCAGCCCTCCAGGCAAAAAAAAAGGGGCAAATGCAAAAGCCTGGGATAGTGATAAGCTTGGAGTAACCAAAAGAGATGCCCAATGAAGCGGAGGCAACAAGGGATGGAGACAACTGGGCAGGAGTCAGACCAAGGGGTCCTTGTAAGGTCATGGCAAGGAATGTGCATCTTGTCCAAATGTGATAAGAAACCATTAAATGATTTAAAGCAGAAGAGTGACATGATTTAACATACACAGAAAAGAATAAAAGAATATAGTTAGAATGTCAGCAGTGCTTGTCCCTGGGTGACAGGATTATGGGTAATACTCATTTTCATTGCATTCTTCCATTACATTTCCAAATTTCCTATAACTATTAATTTTTATAGCTAAAAATGTTAAACAGTAAAACAAACCAAAACCAGATAAACGAATAAACAGCTTAACCTACTTCTTAGGAAAACCTCCACCAATTTGTCCTGGAGGGTGCTATCTCCCAAAGCCATGCCTCCCTTCCCTCCTTCTCCCTGCCCAGCTATAATCAACCCCCTCCCTCATTCTCTCTGGTTACCAAGGCTGTTCACTTTGCTATGTTTCCTCTCCCTTCCTTATAGCTCCCCAACCAAGAAAACCAAAAACCCTAAACCTTCTACTTATCCTTCAAAGACTGAGCTCACAGGTGACCTCCAGTGAATGATTTCACATCTGGAATCTGAGTGGCCCCTCCCCAGGGTTCCCAGCTCTGCTACAATGCTGTCCAGGTTCTAGCTGGGCCACTATGCCCAAGGCAAACTCCAGAGGCTGGGTTATATTCATCCTTTATTTGCCAAAAGAAAAAAAAAAAAGCCAGCTCTTAGAAGGCACTCAAATGTGATTTAAACACTAAATAAAATTCTTTTTTCCACTTTGACCAAATATTACTTAAAATTCACAGCCTCAGCTGTGGCTTTGAAGTTGAGTCCTGAGCAGTAGAGTTCTGTAGGCAAAAGGACACCCTCTCAATTGAACTCCTCAATTACTAACAAGGAATGAGAAATCCAACCAGAACAATGATGAACATCAACAACTTAAATTCTATTTTGAGTCTCTGGAATTCTATAGCCACTACCACTTAACCAAGTGCTTGCCATATACCCCTCACTTGGCTAAGAGTCTGACCTACATTATCTCATTCAATCCTAAAAACCCCACATGGTAGAGAATATGGTAGGCTAAATATCTACCCAAATAAGTCCATTTCTTAATCCTCAGAACCTATGCATATTACTTCATGTGGCAAAAGGGACTTTGCAGATGTGATTAAGGTTATGGACCTTGAGATAGGGAATTATCATGGATTATTTGGGTGGCACAAAATAAGCACAAATGTCCTCATAAGATGGAGGCAGAGGGGGATTTGACTACAGAAAGGGAAAGCAATGTGTTGATGGAAACAGAGACTAGAGTGACACAGTCACAAGCCAAGGAATGCCAGCAACCTCTAGAACTGGAAGAGAAACAACAGATTCTTGGCCAGGTGAGGTGGCTCACATCTATAATCCTAGCACTCTGGGAGGCCAAGGCAAGAAGATTGCTTGAGGTCAGGAGTTGGACACCAGCCTCAGCAAGAGCGAGACCCCATCTCTACTAAAAATAGAAAAATTAGCCAACCGTCATGGTAGTCCCAACTACTCAGGAGGCTGAGGCAGGACTTTGAGGCTACAGTGAGCTATAATGATGCCACTGCACTCTACCCTGGGCAATACAGGGAGACACTGTCTAAAAAAAGAAAAAAGAAGAAGAACATATTCTTTCCTGGAACCTCTAAAAAGATCCAGACCTGCCAACACCTTGATTTTAGCCTGGAAGACTCCTTTCAGACTTCTGACCTCCAAAACTGTAGGAAAGTAAGTTTCTGTTGTTTTAAGTCACTGAGTACGTGGTGATTTGTTACAGCAGTCACAGTAAACTCATACAAATACTATTAGCGTCATCACTCCAAGCCACCCCACCCCTTTTTTCTTCATACAGCAACTGAGGCTCTGAGTAGCTTCCCCGACACTTGAACCCAGGCATTCTGACTCCAGAGCCTCTGTCAGCTACCCTGATGCACTGCCTCTGAACTAAGGTTTCAATTTCCCAAAACAATGTTCCCTGTGCATCTCTAAGGATACATTAACTATCAGATGCAGGCGTAAGGCCAAGGAACAAATGCATAACATGCCTATTAACTCAGAGTGCCCTGTAGTTTCCAGTGCCAAAGGGATAACTCCACCTAAAGTGCTCCCACATTGACGAGATTTTTTTAATCTCTCAAAGCCCCCGTTACATTCTGAGTTCATCTTAGTCAAGCAACTTGAAGATAAGGTTTACAAATAGTATTGCTCCCCTGAAATCTGAGGTTTCTCACAATCCTCTGGAGTGCCTACTGTGCACCAGACCCCACACTGTGCACTGGCGGCTGCACACTCAAGGTACCCTGAGGCCCTGCAGAGGGTGTCCCCTGCTGCTCAGCTGTGTTTAAGAAATGATAAAAGAGTTTAAAATTTCATAATCTCCCACTAGAAATTAGATCAGTGGAAAAGAGGGGTTTTCTTTGGCTGGCACTGTTTTCATATCAATGCATTAAATCACTCAGGAGAGGGCAAAAGCACTTGAAAGTTCCCAAGGGCCACCTCTCCTGGTCTTCCTAGGAAGCAGCATCAATTCTGCTCCTTCCATGGAACTGCACCATCTAGTCCAGTGCATACATCAGGTCAACAGTCTGCAGGCACTATCTCCAGTCCACACCAGGCCAACAGTCTGCAGGCACTATCCCCAGTCCACACCAGGCCAACAGTCTGCAGGC
>VSMD01137751.1:0-20568 GCA_008750895.1 Mirza zaza | reverse complement strand
TTTGAATTCAGATCTTTCTGGTCCATTCCAAGCTTTTTTCCACTATCTAACAGGCTCTGAATGAAGAAATAATAGGGTAAGAGCAAAGAAACCTCCTTCTCCCCAATCATCAGGCCTAAAGTGTCTGAACAAAGAAATAGTTTTATAAAGGAGGGATCAGGAGGAAGAGGAAAGAAAAGAGAAGTGCTTATAGTGGAAAAGGGAGAAAAGCCACCAGTCATCATCACCTGAGGCATCACTCAGTGGCTCCTGGAAAGTTGTTTGCCTTTTTCTACTTGGAACCACATGAGTGGAAGTTTTCTATTTGAAATGTTAGAAACTTTTTACCAAAATTTCTCCTATTTGTGGTTACAACCATTTTCTGTTCCCTCCACTACTCTAGTTCCCTGGAGCCTTCCACCTTGTAGCCAGGGACCAAGGTAGCTGTGTGACAAGTGGGAACTTAGTCCAATCACTTAATTTACTTTCTAATGTTAATGTTTTGAATTCAAAACAAAATATTATGTGTTTGAACACCTTGTGTCTAGAAGTGTTTAGAAGATGAGTATGGAAAATAAATTTTAGTTCAATATTTTTTATATTAATGTTACCTTTTTGTTTCTAAATTTTTTCTTAGGCTTGTAGTTCTTTTGGATACAAATATAGCCTGAGTTTTTTCTACATGGCTATATTAGTTTTCTAGGGTTGGATAACAAATGACCACAAATTTAATGGCTTACACCAAAACCCTTTTTTAGTTCACAGTTCTGTAGGTCAAAATTCGTGGTGGAGCTTGGTCGGAGTCTCTTCTTGGATTCTTACAAGGCCAAAATCGAGGTGTTGGCCTGGCTGTGCTCTTTTCTGGATGCTCTGGGGACTCTTCTCTTCCAAGCTCATTCAGATTGTGGCAAAATAAAGTTCCTTGCAGCTGGAGGACCCCTTTTCTTTGCTGGCCATCAGCCAAGGACCTCTTTTAGCTCCTTAAGGCCCCCCACATTCCTTCTCACATGACTCCCTTCGTCTTCAAACCACAAGTTGAGTCCTAATAATTCAAATCTTTTTCACTTCCCTTTCTGCTACCAGCAGAAGAAAACTCTGCCTTTAAAGGGCTCCAGTGATTAGATTAGGCCCACCTAGAGAACCTCCCTTTTGCCATGTAATGTAACATCAATATGGGAGTGGTACCAGGGATTAAAGATCATGTGGAACCATCTTAAAATTCTGCCTACCATCAGTGCTAAGAAAACACTTGGCAAACCATGTACAAATAAACTATGTATGTACAGCTATGTAATTTAACATATATAATTAAATTTGTTTTTTACTTTTAGGACAGTTCTCTTACTGAAACTTACAATGTCGAACTCATTAAAAAAGATGGACAGAGTCTCGGGATTAGAATTGTTGGCTATGTTGGAACATCTCATACAGGTAAATGAATTATTTCTATTTTATATTTGGAAATAATTGTAAAGGATGTTAAGGTTTCTAGACAGTAAAATTAAATAACTGCAAATTTTAATTTAAATCTTGAACAATAAAACCATGAATTTATAATAGCAACCAGTTTCTTTTGAGTGATTACAGAATCACCTTTTTATCTCAATAGTTTTATAGCTGGCTTGAAAGTCATTAATAAAAGGATATAATTTTCCAATTCAGTGTATAATATTTGAGTTGTACCTCCTCTTGTTTCTAAAATAGATATATTTTGAATACTGTTAACATGTCATGAGTATGTTTGTGATAAAGGAAATTGATTACTGTATATATTTCATATTGTGAGCATCCAAAAAGTAGTATTGTTATGTTCAGTCACTAAAAATAGGTTAAAACAAGTATTTTCATTAGAATTATTTTTCTTTCATATAAAAGGAATATACTGTAAGAATGAATATATGGCTCAAGTATCTTTAAATAAAACTCCCTTAATTCCTACCTGTAAATCTCTGGTAACATTCACTATAAGTTATTCTTTTATTATAGGTGAATAATTAGGGTATGGTAAAATAAACCTTTCTATAAATATTTGCTAATAACATGAAAATTCAGAGTTATGAAATGTTCTAGTTTTTATTTTTAAAAAGTAAGATTAGAGAGTTAATTTCTTTGAAAAAAAATTGTTATTTTGCATATTTACAGCAGGTGGAAAGATTAAGAGTGCTAATGTATTCAAAGTCCTGAATGAAATTCATGTCAGACCACCTTGTGCTATTTTAGCCTAATGAAATCTTTTTTAAAACCTTTAGATTCTTTTAAGTGCCACCTTTTTTTTAGGTACAGAATTTAAATGAGTTCCAAAAGAGCTAAGTGTGCCTGTATAATGTTGCAAGAAAACCATATTAAGTAGTTTTCAATATACTGAGTCTGGTTAGAGGAATTATGACTTAGTTCCTTAACTTATGGTTTAGTTTCTAAGTGAAAGTGAATGACTGGTAGAAAATTGAGAAAATTTGATGTTTATGTTGCTGAATAAAGGAAAGAATCATTTTTCTTGTTTACCCTCAAAAGAAATTTTTGGGATTTGGGTGGGTTAGGACAGCAGAGAGCACGTGAATCCAACTTTTGAAACTCAACAGGCTTTTTTTTTTTGGGGGGGGGGGACAGAGTCTCACTGTCTTGCCCAGGCTAGAGTGCCATGGCGTCAGCTTAGCTCATAGTAACCTCAAACTCCTGGGCTCAAGGGATCCTCCTGCCTCAGCCTCCTGAGTAGCGGGGGCTACCGGCATGCGCCACCATGCCCAGCTAATTTTTTCTATACACTTTTAGTTGATCAATTAATTTCTATTTTTAGTAGAGACGAGGTCTCGCTCTTGCTCAGGGTTGGTTTCAAACTCCTGACCTTGAGCGATCCGCCTGCCTCAGCCTGCCAGAGTGCTAGAATTACAGGCGTGAGCCACCGCACCTGGCCTACTCAACAGGCTTTTTAACAAATAGTCTTTCAAAATAATTTTTGCTCTATTCTATTCATTGGACTTTTGAGGGTTTACTTTACATAGTTCTGGAGAGAGTAGAAAAATGAATATAAGAAAAATTTATTTAGGGAGATAAACTATAAACAACTCTTAGTTGTTTAAGGATAAATGAAATGTGTATTTTATAATGGCAGACATACAATTATCTCCTTTGTTCCAAAACCCCCTATGGATACGAAAATTCTTGAATGTTCAAGTCTCTTATATACAATGGCTTAGTTTTGTTTATAATCTATGCACATCCTCCTTTATACTTTAAATCATCTCTAGATTATTTATAATACCTAATATGAAATAAATGCTATGTAAATCATTATGTTTTAAAAAAAATTCTATTTTTTTATTGTTGTATTTTTTTGTTTGTTTCTTGAGACAGAGTTTTGCTTTGTTGCCCTGGGTAGAGTGCAGTGGCATCATCAAAGCTCATTGCAACCTCAAACTCCTGGGCTCAAGAGATCTTCTTGCCTTAGCCTCCCAGAGTGCTAGGATTATAGGCATGAGCCACCGCTCCCAACCTGTTATTTTTATTATTGTTTTGTTCCCCAAATATTTTCAGTCTGTGGTTGGTTGAATCCGAGATTGGTTGAATTAGCAGATGTGGAACCTGTGGATACAGAGGGCACACTGTACAAGCACATCATCATAGTACAGCAAATAACATATTCAATTTGACCAAAGTAAGTGGAGAAGTCACAAAGGAGGCATTTGAGCTAGGAATGGAAAAGAAAACAATGTTTTGAGTTCATTTCAAATTAAAAAAATAAAATATAAAATCATCCAGATCTATGGCTTTTTATTTTCCAATTTCCCTTCCAGTCCTTGCCCACAGGGATCCATGTTTTTTATGTAGTTAACAATTTTATAGCCATTTGTTTCTATTTACATGTTTTGTAATATAAGGACATGTTGCTGAGCTCATTCTAGTTATTTTTAAAGGTCATGTGTACTTTTGTTTTTTTCTGTGTTTGGGAAGCTAACACGAGCAGCGAACGAAATATAGGCAAGGAGACCTATTAAGGAGACCCTTGTCATAGTGCTGGTGAAAAATGATGGAGGATTATGCCAAGTCAGCAGTAAGAATGGAGACAGACCAAGAGAAGAGGGGCAGACTTAAGCTGGGCTATCTTGAATTCCATCTTAGATTGGAGTGTATTTCATCAAGGTTCCATTGCTGATTATTTTTCCAGAAGAGCAGTCATCAGTCAAATCATTTCGAATTCGGGTCACTCGTGATGGTGACAGTTTGAAATAATCCATCAATTTCTCTGCTCATGTTCAAAATAGTATTTATCAAGCCTCTAGTCAGCCCCCTTAGCTAATTAATCTCTTGATATGAATTTTGCAATCAAGGCCTAATTAGAGCTTTTTTCCCTTTTTCTGTGTGTCTTTCCATCTTCAGGAGAGGCAGCAGGGATTTATGTGAAAAGCATAATACCTGCCAGCGCTGCCTACCACAGTGGCCACATTCAAGTGAATGACAAAATAGTTGCTGTGAGTAACTGCCTTCTGTTTTAGATTTGAATCCAGTTCAAAAAAAGAAAGGTTGATTTTTATTATACTATGTATAACAGTATAACAGGATGATGGCTTAATATAGTTTCATAAGGTTTTTTAAAAAATTAAATCTGTTAGTACAGTGAAATTTCATTAATTTGAAGTCTTATGGTCCTAAATTTGATTTTTTTCATTGTCACTGAAGAAAGGATTCACTAACAATATTGGTAGGAAAAAATGTATATAATTATATAATGTAAATATATATATTTGTATACATATATATTTTAAAGATGTTCTAGCATTCTCCTAGAAAACACTTTTCAAGTACCTCTTTGTGTTCTTTAAACTTATCAATTTTGTATATAATTAATAAGCCATTAACTGGCTCTTTTCATCTTTTCGAAAGTAGTTTTTCTACTAACAATAATTTTTAGTACACCCAAAATTGAGATATTTTATATTTTTGAGAATATAATAGTTAACTTATATCAATTAAAACTGATCTCTATTTAGTAGAAACTAGTTGAATTTTTATATGTTTATATATTATAGTATCTATACACACACATACTATAAATAGATACACACAAATACGTTGATTTACATAGAAACAAAGTTGGGTGGTATGATTTGAATCTTTATCCTTCAAGTCCATCTAAGAAAGCACATTTCATGACTCTTGGCTTTTACATTAATGGGCTTAGGAAATGTCTTTTGGTGATTTGCAGAGTCTGGAGGCCAGCAATAGTAGTTGATGCTTTGGAGAAAATACTTATGGGGAAAGTTAAAGTACTTGTGGGTAGCTTAAGAAGGTTGAGAGAGGAAGCCTATTGGTCCTAATGGACTTCAGAAATGTGGAATTGAGCTTGATTTAGATGAAGAGTACCCTTTTTTGCACATGCTTCCATTAGAAGACCTATGGAGGGAGATCAGTGTGTTTCTTTGGAAAGTATCATAGGGTGATATGAGAGAGGAATGAAGTATTGGATGATCTCTACAGTTTTCATGATAATGGCTTTTATTACATCTTGAGAGATGTGTATAATAATTGACAAGCTTTTATAATATTTTGAATTTTGAATAACATCAGAGATGAAGACCCTTTATCTCTCTCAGGCTGTGAGTTAAAATGTATGACTTAAGAATACAAGTTTAAATTTGCTTTCTAGTGTGTAAGGAAGTTTGTCAGTATGTTTTAATACTAGGTTTGCATTCTTATTTATTTTTTGAGACAGAGTCTCACTCTGTTACCCGGGCTATAGGGCCGTGGCATCAGCCTACCTCACAGCAGCCTCAAACTCCTGGGCTCAAGTGATCCTCCTGCCTCAGCCTCCTGAGTAACTGGGACTACAGGTGCCAGCCACAATGCCAGACTAATTTTTTTTCTTTTTAGTAGAGACCAGGTCTCTCTTTTGCTGAGGCTGGTCTGGAACTCCTGAGCTCAAGTGATCCTCCCGCGTCGGCCTCCCAGAGTGCTAGGATTACAGGCATGTTCCACTGCACCTGGCCAACTGTATTCCAAAGTCTAATCATTTTTGGAATAAAATGAATTGTCTCATTTTATTTAGCCTTGCAAGAATTAAAAATAGTAGCTAACTTAAAGCTTCTGTTTAACATTTCTCTTAATGTTTTAGGTTGATGGTGTGAATATTCAGGGTATGGCCAACCAAGATGTTGTTGAAATATTACAAAAGGCAGGGCAGGTGGTACGCCTAACCCTTGTTCGAAAGAAGACACCCTCCTCTGCTTCTCCACTTGAACAGCCTTCAGACAGAGGTAATCAATTCCACCACCCCTGAGCCCCCATGTAGTGTGAGTTTAGAAGAATAGCTAAATTATGGAAGTTACTCTGTGAGTTTGAGTAGAAAAAATTGCCCACCTTGTATAATGCAGTGATAGAGAAATGGTCAGCTCATTTGTGCATTGAAGAAGTGTTTTCTCTTCGCATATTTTAATATGCCCGTCCAAATGTTAAAATGTGAACCCCGCCTGACATGCACTAAGCTCAGAGAACTCTAAATGAAGATAGAAATCATTTTGCCAAAAAGCTTCCAAATTTTACCAATTATATTTGAATAATAAAGCTTTGGTACTTTTTGTTCCAGAGGCTCTCATTTGTCTAATGCTTTGACATTTTTTTAAACTTCAAGTTTCACATTACTTTTAACACTATATTTTATTCTAATATGTCTCTTGATTTACTTTTTCAAGTACTATGAAGGAAAATAAAACATGGATTTCTATCAAAAACATTTTTGTTTGTAAAATAATGTTTGTATTAATTTGGTAATAAGGGTAGTAAATCTTCATTATAGGACAAATATATAATTGTATGCATGTCAATTTTTTTTTTACTTTGGAAATAGAGTCTCTCTCTCTATTGCCCAGGCTAGAGTACCATGTTGTCATCATAGTTCACTGCAACCTCAAACTCCTCCTGGGCTCAAGTGATCCTCCTGCTTCAGCCTCCCAAGTAGCTGTGGAACTACAGGAGAGCGCCACCATAAATTTTTTGTAGAGAGGAGATCTTGCTGCTGTTGTTCAGGCTAGTCTTGAACTCCTGGCTTCAAATGATACTTCCACCTAAGCCTCCCAAGTGCTAGGACTACTGGCATGAGCCACTGAACTTGACCATCAACTTTGAATTATCAAGTTACAAAAATATAAATCAACAAAGGTTGATAATCATGGGACCACATATTCAATTAAAAATGACTGACTAGCTATATAAATAGTAAGAAATGCATCTATTAAGGCTGGGTGCAGTAGCACCTGCATATAATTCCAGCTTCTCAGGAGGCTTGGGTGGGAGGATAGTTTGAGACCAGCTTGAGCAACATAGTCCCTCTGTCTCAAAAAAAATAAATAAATAAAGAGAAAAAGAAAAATACTTCCATTAGAATTTGTCAGAAAATGAATATATTTTTTTCCCCTCTGGAAATATTTCTCTGAAGATATAAGAAGACCGGAAGGCTTTGCTTTCAACTGATATTGATTTGTATTTGTGTTGGAACTTTTTATGTTTTATGTGATAGTGGAAATTTTACTGCTGAAAGACAGATGCCCTGTCAACTGAATTGAATATGTGAAATTTAAAATTGCCTAAATAGTACAAATTGTACTAATGCCATATTGACCTTAAAAGGTTTACATAAATATTTATGTAAATATAATGGTTTTTAATAGCTCTGATGGAGCCTTTGGCTTCAATTTAATATTCCAAATGAACGAAGGCATGCTCAGTATCTACAAATTAGCAATTCTTTACTGGGCATGCCTACATTTAAAATTTATGTTGGGATAAGTTCTGCTGGAAATCTGCACCCCTTTCTTCATGATTTTGGTGTGCTCATGGCTTCACTAGCACCTCTTGCAAAGTACTCTGCTGTAGCATTTATCACACTACGTTGTAATCACCTGTTTATGTGTGGGACTACAATGTGGGGAGTGATTATGTCCTTGCCCCTACCCCATGTCTCACATCTTCGTGTGCCTTGCACTTTGTCAACATTTAGAAGTCTGTTTTACTGAAACCAAACTGCACCGCTTTTAGCTCTTGCATGGTGCCTTCTTCTACCATTCTGAATCTTTAGTCTTTTTCTCCTCTAAACTCCTACTATTTGCATACCTTGTGTATACTTATTTGTGTCCCTACTTGTATACTGTTTGTAGCACACAAGTACATTGCTTTGTACTATAAATTTTGGTGGTATGTAACTGTCTTCCCCAGCTCTACTGGCAGCTTTGGCTTGGCTTTTTTTTATTGTGATTAACAAAAATACATAGGGCTGGGCGCAGTTGCCCATGCCTGTAATCCTAGCCCTCTGGGAGGCCGAGGCGGGTGGATTGCTCGAGGTCAGGAGTTCGAGACTAGCCTGAGCAAGAGTGAAACCCTGTCTCTACTAAAAATAGAAAGAAAATTAATTGACCAACTAGACATATGTAGAAAAGATTAGCAGGGCATGGTGGCACATGCCTGTAGACCCAGCTACTTGGGAGGCTGAGGCAGCAGGATTGCTTGAGCCCAGGAGTTTGAGGTTGCTGTGAGCAAGGTAAACGCCACAGCACTCTAGCCCGAGCAACAGAGTGAGACCCTGTCTCAAAAAATAAAAATACATAACATAAAATCTACCCTCCTAACAAATTTTTAAGTATACAGTATGGTATTGTGAACTGTATGTACATTGTTGTGCAGAAGATCGCTAGAACTTTTTCATCTTGCATGTTTGAAACTCCGTACCCATTGTTTCTCACTTGCCCCAGCCCTTGGCAGCCATCCACTCTACTTGCAATTTCTATGAACTACTAGGATACCTAATATAAGTGGAATTATGCATTCTTTGTCCTTCTGTGATTGGCTCATTTCACTATGTATAATGTCCTCAAGGTTCGTTCATGCCATAGCATAGGACAGGATTTCCTTATTTTTATAGACTGAATAGTATTCTATTGTTTGTATATACCAAATTTTCTTTGCTCATTTATTCTAATGTACACTTAGGTTGCTTCTACCTCTTGGTTATTGTGAATAATGCTGTAGTGAATGGTTGGCCTTTCTTATTCTAGTACTAGGCTATGCAGTTATGGATGTGTGGTTTAAACTTTCATGTTAATATCATAGGAACTTTTTTTTTTAGACAAAGTCTCACTCTGTTTCCCGGGCTAGAGTGCCATGGCATCAGCCTAGCTCACAGCAACCTCAAACTCCTGGGCTCAAGTGATCCTCCTGCCTCAGCCTCCCGAGTAGCTAGGACTACAGGCATGTGCCACCATGCCTGGCTAATATTTTCTATATATTTTTAGTTGGCCGATTAATTTCTTTCTATTTTTAATAGAGTCAGGATCTTGCTCTTGCTCAGGCTGGTTTTGAATTCCTGAACTTGAGCTATCCGCCCTCTTCGGCCTCCCAGACTGCTAGGATTACAGGTGTGAGCCACCACTCCCAGCCAGGAACTTTTAACTGACTATATTTTTCAACTTTTTATTGTAAAAAAAAAAAAATGTAAACATACAGAAAAAATAAAAGATAATATAATAAATACCCATAAGCCTGCCATTTAGATGCAGTAGTTAATATTTTGCCAATTTGCTTTCTCTGTTATTCTTTTTTCCTTGAACCATTCCATAGTGAGTGGTAGACATCATGACACTTCCAGTCTTTAGCTTATAAAAATATGGATATTCTCTTATATAATCATGATACTATTATCACATCAAATAATTTTTTTTTTTTTTTAAGGGACAAGATTTTCCTCTATCACCAACGCTGGAGTACAGTGATATGATCATAGCTTACTGCAGCCTCAAACTCCTAGGCTCAAGAGATCCTCCCGAGTAGCTGAGATTACAGGAGGGCAACCACCATGCCTGGCTAATTTGAAAAATTTTTTTATTTTGTGGAGACAGGGTCTCACTGTGTTGTCCAGGCTGATCTCGAACTCCTGGCCTTGAGCCATCCTCCTGTCCAGGCTTCCCAAAGTGCTAAGATTACAGGCTTGAGCCACCACACATGACCAACACGAAAGAAAATTAATAGTAATTCCTTAATATCAAATACCCAATACATACCTAAAATCTCTCAGTTGCCCCAAAATTTCATTTGTAGCTTCTCTTCCCCCAGACTCCCTGCAAACAAAACCCCCAAAACCAAGATCCAGTATTGTATTGCATTTGTTGCATGTGTATGTCTGTTTGGTTTTTTCAATTTAGAATAATCTCCCACCCCTGTCCCCATGACAAAGAATTTTTGAAGGGATTGTTCCACTTGTCACTAGAATGCCACATTCTGAATTTGATTGTTTCCTTGTGGTGTCATGTAACTTGTTCTTCTGCCCATCACATTTACTGTGAATTAGAAGCTAGATCTAAAGTCTTAGGTTCAGGTTAATTATTTTTGATAAGAATATTTTATAAGTGATGTGTGATTATTTTAAAAATAATCCAAAATGATTCATGTTCAAGTTTTCTTATGTTTAAGAGATACAAAGTGACTTGCCTTATTGAGATTGAAAACTTTGGATGACTCCTATTATTTTAGTTAGCTCAGTTTGGCTAAGGGAGGAATCTCTGCCCCCAGGGGAATTCTAATTCGCTTCCAATTAATGACGTTACTTATGTAGACTTGTTTGTTATACTCATGACGATGTCATGCCAAGACCTAGGAGAGCCCAGAGCAATGGCCCAGCTTATTCTGCAAGTCTACTTCCTGCCCACCACATCCACAAGTGTTTTTTTCTTTCCAAGGCTGTGCCAAGAAGCATTTACCCCTGCTTTGTCATCAGCTTTACCTTGTTTTTCTCTTCCCATTGCCTAATTCCTTATTCTTTTCAATACTATCAACAAGTTTATTTTTTAAGGAATTGATTGGTTACCTGTTACACTTGGCACTTTAGGTTAAAGGAATCATATGTAAGTTACCTCAGATGCTTGTAATGAGGCTGTGAAATGGGAGAACAGGAGTGAAATAAGCTCACTGAAATATGGTCCTCAGCGACTAGTGACCTAGTGATTCAAATTAGCAATTTTTTTTTTTTTATTTTTTATTTTTAGGAATTACAGAACCACCAAAAACACCAAGTCTCTTTCTGACTGGAGCAGTGGAAACAGAAACTAATTTGGATGGTGAAGATGAAGAAATTGGAGAAAAAATGGATAATCTAAAAAATGACAACATACAAGCCTTAGAAAAATTGGGTAGGCACCAAGCGTTCACTTGGGAATAATTGGACTTACTCCTCCCATGTTCCAAAGAAGTTTTGTGTTTTAGCTTTGTCTTGTCTTAGGATAGAGCCTAAAGGAAGGAGTTAAGCCCTTATTCAAGTTAAAATATTTTCTGTGATCTGGAAATTTACCTTGTTCTTTTTGACCCAAGTAGGCTGCAATTTATCTTTGCTATTTTACTTTAGCTGAGCATAGATAGGTTTTTGGTGAAATATCAGGTGTAAATCAATACATTTTGAAGTTAAAAATAGTTTTAGAATTTTTTTTCTTTTTTGAGACAAGGTCTCATTCTGTTGCCTGAGCCACAGTGCAGTGGCGTCATCATAGCTCACTGCAACTTCAACGTCCTGGACTCAAGCCATCCTCCCACCTCAACCACCCAAATAGCTGGGACTACAGGTTTGTGCCATCACATCCAGGTCGGTTTTTGTTTTTTGGTTTTTTTTTTTTTTGGTAGAGATGAGGTCTCAGTATGTTGCCCAGGCTGGTCTCAAACTCCTGGCCTAAAGTGATCCTCCTGCCACGGACTCCCAGAGTGCTGGGAGCCACCATGCCTGGCCTAGAAATATTTTATCTTTGCTTTTTGGATCAACTCCACTGCGTTTTTTCTTTGTGCATATGTATAATTCCAGTTTGAGATTAAAGCCAGCATCTTTATCTGCTATGAAGTTAGCTTCTATTTTGCCTTTGGAATAATTATTTCAGATCATCGAGTTATTTTTTTTTTTTTTATTATTTTTTTGTAGCCTAGGGTTTATTGAGCTTCTGAAAGTAAAATTAATCTTTTTCCTCTAGCACTTAGGCCTTTGTGCTGTGCTTTAAAACTCATGACTATGTTTTCGTTGTGCAACTGAAAGGTAAAATATAGGCAAAAGAGTTGTTGGTGAAATGTCAACATTACTTTTTACGTGTGTATAACCATCATCTGAGCACCATGTTTTTAAGCTTAGAATTCAACCAATACATTGCAGATTTTGTTCAGATTCATTTATCAGATAAGAAACTGCTGCCTAGGAAAAAGTTAACAGGCAAGACATTAGAACACTTAATATAATTTCTTAAGGAAATGTTAACAGGAATGGACACAGGTGCAGAGCCCAAATGAATTTGATGTTTTGTTTTTAATAGGATCTTTGGTTAGTTATCCCCTAAATGTAATCTAGCATATCAGTTAATACAGGTATTTCATGGATGTTCTTTTGTAAATCTAGTAATTTAAGTTCTTTAGTGTTCATTAGTCTTAGTCTCTGATTTCTGAGGTTAGCCTCTTTCACTTAATGATTTGTATTATGTAATTAAGCATTATACGCATCCAAGATGAACTGTCTGCTGAAGACTAAAAGAGCTGATATTACAAGTTACATTTGATTTCAGGCAGACGGTTATGTCAGTTGTGATAAGTGTTCTGTGACTTTTCCCATCTTAAGACAAAATTGAAAGAGCTTTTTTTAAGTTAAAAAGAAGGTGGAAGTTTGTTCATTTTCTGGTACTACTATGGATAGAGGCTGTAATTACAGTTTTAGTACTTTGACTTTTGCCTATTAGACATTATTCATACTGTGAACTATGCACTGAGCTTCTGGCTAAGATCATGTGGAGGACAGGCAAGACACTTAAAATCTGCCTTACCTCATTAAAATTGTCTATTCAACAAAGGCAGTATTATACTCAAGTAAGAAAGTCATAAAGATATAAATATCCTAATGACCCATTAGCAACAAAAGACTGGTGTAAAACCAAAATTTCTATTATATTAAAGCTCATGGAACTCTGGTTCCAAGCCTTTATAGCCACCCATGTGAAAAGTCTGATTGTGTGTGTTGATATGCCTTGTGGACAGTAAAGGTATCTTGATAAGTTCTTACTTTTCCAATGGGTAGCAGGATGGTACTACTTTGAAGTGATTAACATTTAAATTAAATCCTTGTATGCCCTAACATATTATACAGCAAAGCCAGATGCATTTCACTTGTAAACTATAGGATATTTACACACAAAGTATATATAATTTAAATTTCATTTATGAACTCATCATTTCCTCTTCTCTTTGAAATATTACTTAACAACAAAAGCTCCTTCATAATTTGGTCGCAGCTGGTCTTTACATTTTACATTAGTCTTATAAGTCACCTCTGATTTACTTTACCTAGTAGACCTAAATTAATGCATTTTCCTTTTTATTCATTTCCCCTTTACTTACTAAAACTGTGCTGTTATTGAAGAATTTAGTCATTAAGTGTGTTTGGCTCACAGTAGCTTTAACATTCGTTTTTTTTTTTTTAATCCAGAAAGAGTCCCAGACTCTCCAGAAAATGAGCTGAAATCCAGATGGGAAAATCTTTTGGGTCCTGATTATGAAGTAATGGTATGTTAAAATCCTCTAATAAAAAACATTCATGTCTCATTGCACATCAAACTCCGAACACTACAATTTAAATAAATGGGAGAGTCAAAGAATAGCCAGCCTGCTTTTATTTTTTTCTTCTTGCCTTTCTTCCCTATTGGATCAATCAATTGATTTTTTTTAAGCCTTTTAAGTTGTAAGAATAATTAAGGACTGCATACAAGCTTCAGTTACAATTAGCAGACACTCAGTTCATGTTGAAACAATTTAAGCTGACAATAGGCAGAAAAATGTTAGAGGAGAGAGGGCTTGCCTTTAAATTTATAACCTGTATCAGCTGTTTAAAATTGCTGGCATTTTTATGATTGCTTTTATGATCTGTTTGTTTTATTGTACACTGAAAGAGCTGTGGATATTAGTCCTGTGTTTCACAAAGAATCTTACAGTTTTATGTGAAAAATGAAAGAATGATTATCAAATGTATTTGGAAGAACAGGAAGTAATTTAGGTTAGGTATAAGTTTATAGTGCCAGTGGTCCATTAGACTTCCTTTCACCTGTTATTAGATTCATTGAGTAAGGGATTGATTACATTTCCCCATATGAATCCACATGAAAGCAGAAAAGCTGTGCTTAGAAAAGCTTCTACTGTGTTCACTAAATGCATTAGTAATAAAATATTCTTTTAAATTCCTGTTATCATTCACATTTTCTTACATGTGTTTATCATTAGCACTGGTGGCTGGTTAGGGATTTTTTCTCTCTTCTTGGAGTATCCAGCCACTATCTATTGTCAGAAAATTTCCAGTGTCATTAAGATAAGTAAAAACAGTTCATATTTTCTCTCCTGCTAATTTTGTGCTTGCATGTCAGTTTTCATGAACTGCTGCTTCTCTGCTTCATAGATTTTGGATATTGCTATTAGGCTATCATCTAGCAGAAGACTTTTCCTACTAACCTTAGTGGTTTGATATTCAAGGTAATTTGGTGCACCAGTGTTTACAAATGGCCAGTTTTCTGATGGGCTCTTTTTTTGTTAAAATTTTATCCTCCTTTTAAAATGTTTTTATCACATGGAAGGATTGTAGCAGACAGGCTAGAGAGAGGAGACAGAATTTGAAGATAGCCTATTCATTAAAAGTTACAGCCTGTTGTTTGGAGGAATGAGAGGCAGAAAGGAGAAGCCAAACATGGTGGATGAATGAATGAATGAGTGTACTCCAACGTTTCTTATTTCACTGTCTTCCATGACCTACTTATCTGAAATGCAGTACTTTTAGAAGCTTTAGTGGGGTCATTGTTTAACTTATCCTTTCTTTCCAGATGCACCATATTTTATTAACAACTTACAGATGCAAATCTTCAGTAACGTACTTTTGCTTGCAAGGAATTTGCTTCTGTGGCTGTCCACCATTGAAGCTTAGAACAATAGTTTTCAGCCAGGATTAAAAGCTTTAAGTATTTCCTGAGCTTCCCACCAGGGACCAGGTCTTTCTGTTTGTGTATTTGCCAGCTTTTTCTCCTGGGGATATGGTTGGAGTTTGTGGTAGAAAGTCAGGTGCTTCAGTTTTTCCAAGCTCATCTGACTTTACTGACATGGAAATTTTGTTTCAAGGCCTGAATTTGAAAGTAAAAATGGCCATATTCTAGGTTTTGTCAAAGGAGTAAAATTTTTATGGGTTCATTATAATGGAGGATTATATTAAAATTTTAGGGATCATAGATTTTAAAAAATAGTATTTGCCCATCACATTCTGTTCAACTTTTGGATAATTTAGGAGAAAAGATTGACATGAAGAACAACAACAAATGTACTCTGAAATTTTATGTGTTATCCTTATGGATTTCAGAAATATAGGAAAGAAATTATAATGTAGGTCATATGGAGTTATCAATGTATAGTTTTGCAGATATTTTCAGAAAATGTAGGGAGAAGTAAAGTTATGCTTTTTATAAATACCAAAAATATGTTTCTTGTATATGTAGGTTGCTACTTTGGACACAGAGATTGCAGATGATGCTGAGTTACAAAAGTATTCAAAGGTAAGCATTATTTTTTTTAAGATGTTATCAGTTTTTTATTGTTTGAAGGTTCTTCTTTAAATTCTTACTGAAGAAACTAAGTACTGTGATCTAAAGTTTCCAGAATTCAGTCTTAGATATTTTCTGGAAATGTGTTGGGTCTCATTGTTATGAAAGATAATGGTGAGATATACTTTGAAAGAATGTGGCATCTTTTATGCCACTTCCTGAAGCCAAAACCCAGGTTTGACTCTTTTGCCCACCTTAGAGGTAGTATGCATAGTAATGTTGTGCAGAGTGTGTTAGCTTTTCAGATGTTATAAGAAGTCCTTTTAAAAATGTTTTCTGTAAATTAGGACCAGGAATATAGACTTAAAAAAAGCCTTCAGGTCTAGATGTTCAAGGACAAAAGTAGTTTTAGGTCTGAGTATAGGCAATGGTTGCTCTTGAACTTAAAACATTTTTGGTAAGCTTTATTTCTAATGACAAAATGTCAGAAGGTAACTTTTATAATTTTTCCTAACATTTTTATTGTCCTCTCACTACAAATTAACTTTAGAGTTCCTATTCCAGATAATCAAAGGCCAGGGCAGTTAAAACTTAGAGAAGCCTTCATTTTGATAAGCTATAATCTTTTTAAAAATTTTCTTCTTAATTGGAAATTTGGATCTTTTTTTCTTTTTTTTAATTTCAGCATATTATGGAGGTACAAATGTTTAGGTTACATATATATTGCCTTTGCCCATCCGAGTCAGAGCTTCAAGCATGTTCATCCCCAGACAGTTAGGTATACTGCACTCACTAGGTGTGAATATACCCATCCCCGCCTCCCTCTGCACCCCCCCCCTTTTTTCCCTAAAAAAAGAGACATCGTACTATGCTGCCCAAGCTGGTATCGAACTCCTAGTCTCAAGCCATCCTCCTGCCTCAGCCTCCCAAGTAGCTGGGATTATAGGAGTAAACTACCATGCCTGGCTAGAAGTTTAGGTCTTAATTCACTAGCTTCTCATTTTTCCCTACAGTATATAAAGGAGATTTTAACAAGGCAATCCAAACCCCTTTTGCAAATGAGGTTATTAAAGTCTTTCTGGGTTGAATGACTCCTCCAAAATTATACAGCAAGATAGTGGCCAGGGCATAGTGTGTTCATTCCTCCTGAAATATTTACAAATCCCCTATTGTATGCCAGAAATGTGCTACCATCTGTGGGAAGCAAAATGGAAAGGATCTTTGCTCTCATAGAGTTTAGGTTCTGGCTTGGTTAGGGGCATAACAATAGACAAGTAAAAGATAACTTGATAAGATAGTTGCAGATTGTAATAAGTGCTACAAGTGAATCCACAGGGTGAACAGAGTGTAACTAGGGGAGGCCACTTTAGAGAGGAGGCCGGGGCAAGCCTCTCTGAGCTCAGGCTTGAAGGATAGAAGGTGGTGAGCTGGGACCAGTGGAGCAGCCGGAATAGCAGCCCTGCTGTAGGATAGGGCTGGCATGGGTCCGGGGAACAGGTGTTTGTTTCAGGGTGTCTGGGTCAAACTAAGTTAAGAGCTGAATGTTGTTAAATGAGGCTGATGAGGAAGGCCAGGTGCTGCAAGGGCCTTGAGCACTGTGGTGGTACATGTGGACTTCATCCTCAGTGCAAGATAAAACCAGTGGAGGGTTTTAAGTAGGGTTTTGTCATGATTTGAGGTCAAGGCTATACTTTTTTTTTTGAGACAGAGTCTCACTCTGTTGCCTGGACTAGAGTGCCATGGCGTCAGCCTTGCTCACAGCAATCTCAAACTCCTGGGCTCAAGTGATCCTTCTGCCTTAGCCTCCCTAGAATCTGGGACTACAGGCATGCACCACCATGCCCGGCTAATTTTTTCTATAAATTTTTATCCAGCCAATTAATTTCTTTCTATTTTTAGTAGAGACGGGGGTCGCGCTCTTGCTCAGGCTGGTTTTGAACTCCTGACCTTGAATGATCCACCTGCCTCGGCCGCCCAAAGTGCTAGGATTACAGGCGTGAGCCACCGCGCCCAGTCAAGGCTATAGGTGTTTCCTTTGTCCCATCAGCTTTCTGGATTGGGAGCACCATTTTCATGGGTATAACTGGTGTTTCTATGGGTCTAGCTGTCTTTAGATGGTTGCTGCCCCATAGCCACCACTCTTGAATTCAAGAAGCATCTTCATACATTGGGGGCTCACGTTAATAGATGAGGTTTTCTTCTGAGGTGGATGGAGTCATGGGGAAAGAGGGAGGTGAAAGCTATTTGCAGTGGCTCGAGCATTAGCTGTGCTGCTTCTAGGAAGCTGTTAATCATGACACAAGAACAGTTTTCCCGCATCTGGGGAGACTTGCACTTTTAGGGATGGCTTTCTTGGCAAGTGTTTACTATTAAGATAATCACAGCTCTGTGAGGGAGAAGCATTAAGCTCATGCTAGTGACCCTCCTGCTGGCCATCAATTGTAATATGAAGTGAGCGTCAGTAATATCCTCTCATATGGGAAACAAAAACTCCAGGTCAGTTCTCTGGTTTTGACATGGCAGATTGACAGATTTTACTTTATTTCCCTCCTAAATTATATTTCCTGAGCCAGAGAACATTAAAATGTGGTTTCCCCCTCCCTCCCTTACTCTATTATGAGCAAATATAATTTTTAAGGCAGGGGGATTTACTGGGTTTTCTAGGAGTTGCAGTGGGTGTTACCGTTCAGTTACTAGGGCTGGTTCTTTGCTTTAAATACATTTTCCCCTTTATTTCTCACAATAACCCTATTGGTCAGCAAGCATTTCCTCCTTCCCATTTTTAATACGGGAAAATCAAATGTCAGGCAGTAAAGTAACTTGCCCAAGATCATATGCAGCTAGCAAGTGGCAGAATTAGGAAACAAATTAAGGGTTATCTGGCTTCTAAGCCTGCACCACTCTTTTTTTTTTTTAATTTTGAACAGATAATAAATATATAGATGAGACACAAAATTCAAAAGGTATAGAAGTATGTATTGCAAAAAACAAGTTTCTCTCCCATCCCAGTCTTGTCATTCTCTTTCCAAGAGGCGACACCATCAGCATTTCTCAGACATGAAATTTTATACTTTGCTGCTCTCTTTTTGAGTGGAGAATGTAAGACGTGGAATCAAGTGACTGTAGTAGCAGTGCTTACCTCCTAGGGCAAGTGGCACATCAGCAACATCAGAGGAGCTTTGTCAGAATACGCATGCCCTATTTTGTTCCTCCTCTCCAGGACTGATTCATTGGTTTGATCCTTTTCTTGCCCCACTCCATTGGGAATTATCGTTCAGGTATTCTTAACCTGCCTAATATGTGTTCAAGGAAGGATGATATTATACTTCCTCAAGACGGATGAAGCTTATTGAGAGGGTGGCATTAGGACTATACCCTGGAGGATGGATTTGGAGAAATGAATACAATGGGTAGTCCAGGTGAGGGAAATACCACAAGCAAAGGTAGGGAGAAAGTCAAGTACAAAGTGTTAGATCCCACATTAAAAACTCAAGTATCACACGGGCCAGGTAGGTAACATAAACGATATAAAAAATGATAAATGGCAACTAATGTTTAACCTTGCTGTTAGGTAACTGAAGAGGACTTTCAATATATTACCATACAACAGAGTACATATGTATTTTTTTGAACATTCACAATTAAAATTTTAGAGTGGTAAGAAAAAACAAATATAGTTGGGGGTCTGATGGATTGACCATCTTGTGTAACCCCTGAGTGAATGCAACAAACTTTGGAGACCATTATCCTTGTGGTTCACCATTACTTTAGAACATGTAGCCTTGTTCTTGGAAAGTTTTTTATTTATGATAAACTTAGTAACTCCCTAATCTTTAAACATAAAGGGCTATTTAATACTTTCACCCTGGGAGAGAGAGAAAATTACAGGAACCAATCATAGGATTCTTTGTGTTCTCATTTGAGTTTAACTCTTTTGGAATTGTCCTCCCTCATCCCACTGATACATCTTTGGAGATTTCCTTTCCAGAAGTTTCTTTTCCCACTGAAGCAATATCATTTATATTCCGATTTGAGCACTTTGATATCTTATTTTACCATCCTAACAGTAGAGCTTTTAGCAAAATGAATGGGCTGCAGTTTGGTTCGTGACAGGTCTCTACTCACGGGTTGAAGGCCTCTAGCTTTCTTGATCTCATTTGATCTCCATCATTTAGCACTGACAGTAAATTACACAATGGTCACACTTTCCTTGGATGCATTTCCTTGTATCCTTTACTTGTCATATCAGGATCATGAAAATCCTGCTGCTCATTAACTTTGTCAGTTTAAAGAGGACCCCTCGCAAAGCACGCTGGAGAGGCATTAGCAAGCATGCCATGCGGGGTGCGTGAAGGCATCAATCATTTGTTGCACCCACTCCTGTCATTTCAGCACTTTCTGTTCTCTGCCTAAGAACCCAGAATACCGAAGGGGTGGACAACTCAGAGAGACAGATGAAATGCTTGATTTGTTTAGTTGCTAAGTGCAGCTGGGACAGGTAATTAAACAGTCCTGCTCCCGCAGAGAAGCCTGCAGCAATGTAACATGAAATCTCGGAAACCCAGCTGTACCCAGATTTAGATTCAGAACTAATATTAGGTAGGCCTCCTTTAACTTGACAGATTTTGTAAACATCATTTCTGGTCTATTTGTTCAGCATGATTGAAGATGAAGCATGTGTGTTTTGTTCACCATCTAAGTTTTCTAGGGAGTCTGTGGTGTTTACAGATATCTTGGGGAATAGCCTAGGTGGGCACAGCGCCCTATCTGGAGGGCAGGGGCTGCCATGGGTGAGGCTCTGCTGGTCCCCAGGACTCTAGCTCATTCCTGACTTCAGCACAGTGGTGGGAAGGGGGTCAGCTGTGTGACTGGATCAGGATTAGTTGGGGGGGTTTATGGGGTGTATGTGTGTGGGGGGAGGTTGGTGTAACCAGTTTCTTCCTAACCTTTTTATCTTTTATGGGGGCATATTATTAATATTATATAAGTAGCAAAGACCTCTCTGTGTGTAGAGCAATGTCTT
>VSMD01137745.1:0-11030 GCA_008750895.1 Mirza zaza | reverse complement strand
AGTAGGTGGCGCCTGCTTGGAGGAACAGGCTACGCTGTTGTTTTTGTGTCCTGTTATCAGCTCTTGTTCCTGAAGAGAGAACTCTAGTGCCTCAGGTGGTGGGTGGGGCCCTGGGACTTCCAGTTGTGTCCTTTTCTCCTCTTCAGTGAGGGCTGGTCTAGGAGAGAGTCTGGGCGGAGCTGAGTTGGGTAAGCCCGCCCTCAGGCACCACCAATGTCGTCAGCAGAGGTCAAAGTTCTGTTCTCTGCTTCCAGGCAAAGCTGACAGGGAGGGGCTGGAATGGCCCCGCTCAGTCAGAGAGTCTGCGTGTGGGGGTGGGGCTGTCCGAGACCCGCAGTCTGGAGCGGGCCTGGCCTCTTTCCACCGTCCCCAACTCCGCGGCTACTCCTGGGCCTCTGTCAGCAGGGCAGACCACATTCCATCAGGCCTCCCCTGGCTGTGATGCCGGCGGGGAAGTTCCCTGCCGCAGGAACGCCACCTGGGCTGGGCGCATGGCCTCCCTTTGGGGGGAGGGTTGCCCTTTAGGACGCTGATCTGCCCCTGAAAGCACACACACCTCAGCAGGCTGTTCATGTATATCCGTTCTGTGCCCCGGGCAATGCGAGGCCCCGGTGCACGGGATGTGGTCTGCAGGTCTGACCTCTGGGTCCCAGTGTTCAAACTTTGTCCCCACCAGGGAGACGCGTGCCTGTCCCAATTCACCCACAGGGAGCCCAAGCTGGGTCTATGTCTCTCAACCTCAGGCTCTGCCCCGTTCTCCTGGGATCACCGTGCCAGCAGCACCTGGGAGGGCTGGCGGGCAGAGAGCTCACAGTCTGAGTTGCCCTTAGTCAGCTGTAGGGCCCCAAAAGGGAAGGTCCCATTCCCTGGAGGTGCCTCCGGCTGGTGGCTACATTGTCTCTCTGTCTCTCTGGGCAGCCGCGGGTAGGGTCGGGGGAGGGGAGGAGGAGGCAATATGGCGTCTGCCGCGCGGCTCGGGTCTGTGCACACGGAGGTGCCCGAGGGAGTTGGGAGCCTGTCGCCGCGTCCGCTACTGGCTTACCGCTCACTGGCGGCGGTTGTCGCTGGGCTGGTGTCCGCAGGTCCTTCTGCTTGCTGGGGAGCCACCAGCAGTCCGGGATGCAGGGGAGGGGAAACGGCAGATCCACCTACCCTTCCCGCTGGTCTCCGGGCTGCTCCCGGGGTCCCAGCCTCCAGTTCTCCTCCGAGACCTCCTCCCGTGGAGTCTCCCGTGGTCTCAGGTACTCCTCCTGCAGACCCTCATCCGATGTAGGCTCGTCTTCTTGCTTCTTTCTTCTAATTTCTGCTAGAATCTGTCTTTTCTTCAGAGACACTCCGTCTGGCGGTGTTTCTCATCCGCCATCTTCTCTCCAGCAATCGGAAGACCACTGTTTAAAACCTCTTTAAAGATTGTAATGCAAGTATACCATTTATAAGTTACCTAGTAGTAAATTTTGCAAATTATGTGCTTACACTCTTTGAAGACAATTATTTTCAAAATAAGTTGTTAAATTGTACCTACTTAAGTGGAGATTTATGCCCATAGGAAAGATGTTTCTTAATGAAATAACAATAAGAATTGCAGTAGGAGATTCTGAAAAGTGTGGCAACATGATTCTAAAACATGTATTAAATAACAAATCTCACATCTTTGATAAAGAATTGTTGAGACAAGTCAGTATTGTGTGGGGACTTGCTCTACCAGCTATCAAAGCTTATGATCATGCTATGATATGTAATAGAGTATTATATTAAAACAGAGATTTCCAAGGAGTCAAATGGAAGAGTGTGCTTACGAGCAGACCCCAGACCACAAAGAAAGCTGATATATGACAGAGGTGTCTCTACAGATCAATAGTTAGACAAAAGAATGTTCAATATATGAAATTAAGGTAAAGATTTATGCATATGGGAAAAGGTAAAATAAAAATTATTCTTATCTTAAGCCAAAAGTAAAGCCGATTCTCCAAACACAAAGTGACAATTTATACAGTAACAAAATATTTTGTAAGACAAACAATTTATTATTATATATTAAAATACGAGGAATGTCTACAAATCAATAAGAATATAATGAACCTAATGTAATTGACAAACTCAAGAATAGTTATTTTAATAAAGAGAATGGTATTATTAGCATTCTTGTGTAGAGATATAATTTAAAAAAATACAAAATAAGACTATAATAAAAGGTAATATGTCTCATCTAATAACTGGAAAATAATAAGATATCTGATAATGTCAAGAATTAAAAATATATTTATACCTGTGATTTTCTCTTAAGTTACTAAAGCAAATGGAGTATAAAAAGTGTGAATTTCTTCATAAATTCTTTGCCTAGGCTGATATCAAGAAGAGTTTTTCCAACTATGGAATACTATTCAGCCATGAAGAAGGGTGAATTAAGGCCTTTTGCAACAATTTGGATGGAACTGGAGACCATTATCCTAAGTGAAGTATCTGAAGAATGGAAAAGCAAACACTACATGTACTCGCTATTAAATTGGAACTCATTAATGAGCACACATGTGCACAGAGGGGAGTAAAAGTCAGTGGTAATCAGGCAGGGGGAAGAGAGGAGGAGGTGATGGGTGAAAACCTAACAGATAGCATGCACACTATCTGTGTGGTGGGCACACTTATAACCCTGATTCAAGCATAACAAAATTGGTACATATAACCCAAAACGTTTGTACCCCTGTAATATTTTGAACTGAAAAAAAGGAATAAAATAGTGTGTACTTGTTAAAGTTAGGGGTCAGTGTAGAATTGCCAGGCAGGATTTGGGCTATGATGATCATTCTGAAATTGTTATACTATTTCATAATTTATATTTGGAAGAGAAAACGTTTAAAGGATTTATCAAATTATGATTTTATAGCTTTTATATTTTCTAATCCTTTTATTAAAAATGTATAATCATATTGATGTTGCTTAAGCTATTTAGGCATGATTTAATCTCATGGAAATCGTGTAAATGAAAATTACAATGACTGTAATGTGAAGCACTGGGCTATGTTATAATACTTATAACCCATACTGTTAGATAAAATATAACAAAAATATCTGTTGATATGTCTTCCTGGAGTCCCAGAGGACAAGGAAATCCCCATATTTCAGAAGCAAATAAAGAGCTGAATGCCATAGCACTGACTCATGAGCTAACGTTCCTACAGCCACCTTGGGTAGCTGTAGTGACCAAGAAGTAGTGTCTTGGGCTTTACTGCCCACGTAAGGCTGAGTAGAGGTTTTGAGATTCAACCTAAAATTTTATATTGTGCTAAAATATCATAGGGTGAGGGAAAATAGAGTCGCTTTAACAAAAGCTGAATAATCTTTAATGCCCACAGTTTTTGTCATCTAAAGAAAGTGATAAAAGATATCCTTCATGAAGAAAAACATACAGGAGTGGAATACAATTAGTGGTGGTAAGGAAAAAGGGGAGCACACAGATAAACAAAAATTTTAAAATATGATGATTACTTGGAGGGTTTGGTTTAAAATGAGGTATAAGTAAGTGTCAGATGACAGCAAAACAGGATCTAAAGGATTGGATGAAAAGACTTTTGGAGACAATGATTTATTCAAGAAATACTCAAATAGAGTTTGCATTTCTCTGGTTTTATCTTGTCTCATACTCTATGTATATTAAAAAACCAGCTGTTCTTTCCTACAAGTTCCCCTAAAATACCCTAATCTTTCCCACCCCAAGGCCTTTGCACATGAGATTCCCACTGTCTAAAATTTTTACTCTATTCTTTTACTAAACACTTTTCTTATCTCTCAAATGTATTGTTTTTCAGTGAAGCTTTCATCGATGCTGTGAACCAGATTTGAGACAGTTCGAGTAGTTGATACAAACTCAAGTTCACGCCCTAATTCCTGGGATTATTCCCACCTCAACCACTCACTAGACATGTGGCTTTGGATAAGTACGTTAAATCTCTGCATTTCAATTTTCCCACAGCATAGTTTTTGTAAGAATGAAAGAGTTATTGTATTATGTAAAATGCTTTGAATAATGTTGGGAACATACTTAAAACTAAATCATAATTATTAACTATTATTCCATATCAAACATCTTTGTACTCTTATAGCATACTGATCTTCCTCTTGTAACACCTAGAAAATTATAATTGTGATCCTTTTGTTGAGTAATTTGACTTCTCTCTACTCCACTCACCAGCCTTTAAACTTCAGGGAAGAGATATTATGGACATTCCTGGTCACCATTTTATTACCTAAGGTAGCATTGAACAAGTTCCTGTTAAATGTCTAGTCTAGTCAGTGAATGAGTGACTACATGAATGATCTGTCTTTGTCAGGATCCTTCCTATCATAAATTAAACATTTAGAAAACTAGTGACGGGGAATAGAAATTATAATCTTCTGTAAATCCATAAAAATCAAACCTGGGCTGCCCCTGGGCTGCCACAGTTACAGACCATGGAGCTGCACGCGCAGCAATGGCCCACAGAGGCTTCCGGATCCGTGTCGCGACTAGACAGGTGAACAGCGAGTTATGTTTGAGATTTGCAGCGCCTGCGTGCAGGGGCCAGACGACACCGCCTGATTTTATAGGGGAGTTACGGCCCCAGGGGTGGAATTTTTTCCAATGGAATATTATGTTCCTGTTTTTTTTCATTGCTGAGTAATAAGTTATCACAAATTTAGCTTAAAAAATAAAAATATATTCTTTACGGTTCTGAGGGGTCAGGAGTCTGGACGCAGCTTGGCCAGGTCCCTGCTTGGGCTCTCAGAGGCCGCGGCGAAGGTGCCCTCTGGACTGTGTTGCTGTCGGAGGCCGGCGGGAGAATGTGCCTGGGCCGCCGCAGAGCTGGCTCCCTGCAGCCGGGCGGAGCCTTCGCGCCCTACAGGCTGCGGGCTGGGGCCGCTCCAGTCCCAGAGACTGTCCTCGTTTCCCTGCCAGGTGCCCCTTTCCATAAGCAGTTCATAATATGGCTGTTTGCTTCTCTAATGTCATGATAAAAATATATTTCTATATTCTACTGTGAAAATTTCATACATAGTGAAAGATAATCATCTGTATTATTAATGTTCTGTTATAACTTCACCTTATAGTGCCAGTGACATCCCATTAATTTTGCCATAAATTGTAACCAAACCAAGTAAGTGGCTTCCTCACTTTTAGCCAGGAGCAAGTCGCAGTTTCCACTTGCATTCCAAGAGGAGACTGATACAAGGCATTGGGACCACCCAGTGGGCCCACCTTAAGGTCAGTCCTTAAGGGGGATCCATTGCCAAGACAGCAGATGGGAAGGAACCCTCAGATTAAGTCTTCCTCTTTCCCATAAGTCTGTCCTAAGACAAAGACTGCTGCTGGATGTCCATCCAAAGGAGCCCCTTGAAGTACAGCAAACAGCGGCACTTGTTATGAGGCTGCGACCAGTTCAATATCGTGTCATCTTGTTTTTAATCTTTCTCTGCCTCCCATCCCTTTTTATTTAACCTTTCTTTTCTGAGATTGTATCTTTTGACCACATTAAAACTTTGTAAAAATAAAAGAAAAGAGAAAAGCTCCCACAGTTGCCCAGTTATAGAGCCTTAGGAATGCCAGGAGCCCCTAGGGCAGCATTCAAGGAGCTGCCCACCCTGCAGTTGTGGGCTGCCTTTGCCAGCAGCCGGTTTAGAAATTGCTAATGAGGCTGACAGAACTGAAAATGAAACAAAATGTTCACACTCAGTGATCTCCTATGTCAAAATCAGAATCTACCTGTGTGGGATTTTAGGTCGCTGAGATGTGAAATGGCAATGATCAAAAGTATTTTGAATCCCCAAATTTCCTAGCTGGCAGAAATCAACTCTTTTGACTTTACCGCATAAAACAGACCCCTATTTCCAGGAGAAATCTAAAGGCAAGATAGTACAAGATGTTTATTTACATTTTTTGTTACTCCTTCATCAAATCCTGCTTTCTATAAAACAATAAGCAGGGATTTTGACTGAAGCCCAAGCAAAGAACTGCAATCTCTGTTCCAGAAAGATATACCCTACATACTAAAGGAATTATAGGACCTGGCTAATATTGACCATAAAGAACTGGAGTAACACCTGTATCTTCGTGGTGTTGGACCGGAAAGGTACATGGGATATAGGGTGTATGGGAAAAATTTGTTGGCATGATTCAAGATTCAGTGTTCTGACAAAAATTCCTTGAGTGGTTCTAATTATAAAACATAAATGTAAAACTTATAGCCCAACATTAATTAATTTATTTGACAAATTAATGCCACATACTCTATGACATGCATTGCTCAAGACACATGGCAACTTCATAATTTTTTTAAATGCCTTCATAAAACTTACAATGCCTAAGGAGAAAGTTAGAAAATAAATAATATGAACAATAAATAAGTACATTCGATTGTTGTAAGGCAATAAGTGTCATAGAGTAGGATCAGGCATAGCTGGAGTTCTAAGAATAAGATTTGAACATTCAAATAACGTTCTCAGGACAGTACTCTATGTGAAGTTAACATCTGAGTATAATCACGAAAACAATGAAGGAGTTAAATATTGAATGCCTGAAAAAACTGTGTTTGAGGAAGAAGTAAGAATGGAAAAAACAATAGGTACTAAGGCTGAAGTGTGCCTAGCTTGGTCAATGAACAGCAAAAGGTCAGCCAGTGTCTGGAAAAAAGTTACCCCCCACACACACACACAAAAGGGAATAGAGAGTTAATGGAACAAGGCCATGGGAGACCCAATCTTTATAATGATTTTTGTTTTGATTCAGCATAAAAATGAGAGCTCTCTAGAGGGTTGGAAGCAGGGGAGTGACTCATGTTACTTATATTTTAAAGAGCTCGATCCAGCTGTTATATAGTGTTAGATACTATATATAAATTTTTATATGCTATATATGTACATGTATATATATATATATATATATATATATATATAAATATGTGGGAGGGCGGGACAAGTAGAGTTAAAGTGAAACCAATTAGAATTTTATCAATGGAAACCGGCTTGGATCTAGAGGTAAATGAAGATGATAAGAATGCTAAGAGATTTGAAAATATAACTGTTCTTTTATAATTCTCTACTAGGCAAAGTTATCTTTCAAAATTGAAGTAAAATTAAACACATTTTTACATAAACAAGAAGTGAGAAATTAATGAGAGTAGATTTTCACTAAAGACACTTCTAAAGAATGAACTTAATAAAGAAAGAATAAAGGCCTCAAATGCAATAAATGATGTTGCAAATGCAATCATATGGTAAATCAAAACTACTTTTGTGTATGAAACAATATCAAGTGCTTTCATTTATAAATCATTGTAGGGCCAAAATGGAAAACAAAAAGTCAGGAGGATATATTGAAATTAAAGAATGGGTTTCTGATATAATATAGACGATAATTACATATATATTATGTTATGTTAAAATGCATGAAGGTGGCCACAGTAAGATAAAAAGTGGAGTATATACTATCAAAAAAGTAGTGTGAAATAGAATCATTGTAATATATAAATGAAACCATTCAAAATACTACAAGAGAAAATAAACATACACATGCATACACACACCAACCAACCAACACAAAACACACTAACACATACACTAGCCAACAAAGAAACATTGAATATCAGGATGAATAGAAATTTAAACATGCCGGGTGCGATGCCTCACGTCTGTAATCCTAGCACTCCGGGAGGCTGAGGCGGGCAGATTGCTCAAGGTCAGGAGTTTGAAACCAGCCTGAGCAAGAGTGAGACCCTGTCTCTACTATAAATAAATTAAAAAAAGGAAATTATTTGGCCAACTAATATATATAGAAAAAATTAGCCAGGCATGATGGTGCATGCCTGTAGTCCCAGCTACTCGGGAGGCTGAGGCAGCAGGATTGCTTGAGCCCAGGAGTCTGAGGTTGCTGTGAGCTGGGCTGATGCCACAGCACTCACTCTAGCCTGGGCAACAAAGCGAGACTCTTTCTCAAGAAAGAAAGAAAGAAAGAAAGAAAGAAAGAAAGAAAGAAAGAGAGAGAGAGAGAGAGAGAGAGAGAGAGAGAGAGAGAGAGAGAGAAAGAAAGAAAGAAAGAAAGAAAGAAAGAAAGAAGAAAGAAAGAAAGAAATTTAAACATAAAATAAAATCATTGTAGGAATCAATTCTGACATATTTGGAATGAAATGTGTCAAAGGACTAAAACGAATATTGTTAAATTAAAAAAAAAGTTATATGCTTTTTGCAAAAGTATAAGTTTTAAGTCATAAACATGAAAACACTTATAATTTAAAATTAAAAAGTTATAAAAATGTAAGCTAGTTAAATGTTAAAAATACTGATGATGTACTTATAATGTTGAACAAATCATACTTTTTTTTTTTAGACAGGGTCTTGCTCTGTCATCTGGGCTAGAGTGCAGTGGCATCATCAAAGCCCACTGCAACCTCAAACTCCTGGTTTCAAGTGATCCTCCTGCCTCAGCCTCCTGAATAGCCAGGACTATAGGCACATATAACAATGCCCAGCTAATTTTTGTATTTTTTGTAGAGACTAGATTTCACTCTTGTTCAGACTGTTCTCTAACTCCTGGCCTCAAACAATCCTTCCGAAGTGCTGGAGTTATAGGCATCAGCCACTGTGCCCAGCCCCACTTCATGCTTTTAAAAAGTAATATTAAGAATTAAATATTCAAGTCATCAGGATGATAAACCTAAAAATAGTTTCACATATATATAAATCCAGCACTATAAAGATGCCAGATAAAAATGACAAATCTACTATTCGAGCCAGGGGCATTAACAAACTGTTAAAAATAATAAAGACATAGAAGATTTAAAATAAACCCAAGTGTCCATCAATTCATGAGTGGATTATTAAAATTTGGTATATGTATACAATGGAATATTACTCAATTATAAGAAATGACAATGATCTAGTACTGCTTATATTATCTTGGATTGAGCTTAAGCCCTTTATCTTACTCTCATTGTTATCCAAAGTGAGGTGACACAAGATCGGAAGAATGGGCTCCACATGTACTTGCCATCACATTGGTACTGACTGATTAACACTATGGTGCTCAAAGGGTGGTGGTGCTCACCAGGGATTCGGGGGTTGGAGGGGTAGACCCACATCTGAAGGACGCAGTAAGCATTGTGGAGGGGAAGTGCATACCTCTAACCCTTGCTAGGGAGAGGCAAAGATATAAAATGCAACAAAATGTTTGTACTCTCATAATTTCCTGAAATAATAAAATAAAATAAACAAAATCCTGATCTCATGAACAAAAATAGAACACCATACCCAAGAAATGTAGAATGTATGTGTATAAAAATAATATGACTTTATAGTAATGCATAGTGAAACTTCTGTTTTGAAGCTGAAGTGGTACTTTGCACAAACTATGTTTATTTAATTAAAAATAAAAGATAAAAAGAAATCAATTTGGCATTCAAATTAAAAAGTTAGAAAAGACTAAATGAAGCAAAATTAAGAAAATATTAATCATATAAACAGAAAGTAATAAAAATACCACTGATAGAATACAATAAGTGATAGAATAGATACAATAGATAGCTAGATACAATAGATAGAATCAGTAAGTGAAATTTGGTTCCTTGAAAAGACTAATGACATTTTCAAAGCTCAGTCAAGTATAAAAGAAAGGAGTACAGTAAATGGAATTAAGAATGGAAAGGAAAACAGTGGCATGTGTTGCAGAGGTAATATGAGGATAGTACAACCAGCATTATGTAATGAGTGAAATAACCAAATTCCCAGAAAAATTCAATTAATAAAATGGAAATAGTAGTCTTTTTACTATGTAAAGAAAATAAAAGATTGAGATTTTTTTGTTTTTGTTTTTGTTTTTTGTTTTTTTTTGAGATTTTTTTAAATTGGGGAATTCTAACAATTGTTCAAGGAACAAATATTTTCAATGCTATACAAATATCTTAAAGAATAAAAAGTAGAAAAAATGCTCAAGTTATTTTACAATTCCAATATAAACTTAATTATTACTTAAATATTAATACTAATAGCAGATATAGATCTTATATGAAGGAAGCAAAGACCATTTAATCATTAGTATGGCAGATTCTTAAACAAAATATATTAGCCAAATTAATATAATAGTGCCCAAGTAAATACTTTGTTATAATCAAATTGGGCTCATTCTAGACATGCAAAGTTTGTCTGACATTACATAATTGCTTAATATTATTTAGCACATTAACACAGAGAAGGAGAAAAAATTATACAACTATCTCAATAGATGCAAAAATTAAGAAAATAAAAATATTGTATTGAATACTTGTACTAAACCCAGAATAGAAAGAAATACAGGGAGACCAAGGAAAATGGCAGAGTAAAGGTAACCCCCTCAGGACTCCTGCTCCCAGGGATGGAGACACAGATCCTGGTCTCCTACATGCGAGGGGATCTCCCCCTACAAGGACAGCATCGAGAATCTGCAGAGGTGCAGCGTGGGACTCTCAAAAAAGGAAAACAAGGTGATCAGGAGATAACATCACATTTTCTGGAGAGTGCAGAGCAAACAATAGGGGGCATGGGAGGGCGCCGGCCCGCCAGGCAAGGAGTGAAGTGGGATCAGACCCACAGGAGAACTCCTTGCTTCCCCATCGACCTCCACACCCACTCAGCCAGGGACCTGTCTGAAACTGGTGGGAAATCACAGCAGGAAAGAGGGTGCTGGAGGGTGCCATCATTGGGGGAAAGCACGATGAACTCCCCTGAGCCCCGTGCTAGGACGGCTCCAAACAGAAGGAAACTGAACTGAGTTGAAAGGGGAGTCAGGTAGATGTCTTGCTTCTGGTAACAAGCAGGGCCAGCCCTACCGAGCTGTTCACTAAGTCAGGGGCTCTAAGTTGGAACTGCCTTGGGTGAATAAAACCGCACAGGGCTGGTCAGCAAGAGCGAGGGCTGTGGCTGAACAGGCAGGTGGGCAGGAGGCATAGAGGAGGCTATGGGGCATCCAGACAACCCAGGCTCCCAACCCGGCACCTGCCACACCCTAAACAGTCGCCCCCAGTGCTGGTGCC
>VSMD01137744.1:0-15169 GCA_008750895.1 Mirza zaza | reverse complement strand
ATCCCTTCTGTGCCCCGAGCAATGCGAGGCCTAGATGCACAGGATGTGGTCTGCAGGTCTGACCTCTGGGTCCCAGAGTTCAAACTTTGTCCCCACCAGGGAGATGCGTGCCTGTCCCAATTCACCCACAGGGAGCCCAAGCTGGGTCTATGTCTCTCAGCCTCAGGCTCTGCCCGTTCTCCTGGGATCACCGTGCCAGCAGCACCTGGGAAGGCTGGCGGGCAGAGAGCTCACAGTCTGAGTTCCCCTTAGTCAGCTGTAGGGCCCCAAAAGGGAAGGTCCCATTCCCTGGAGGTGCCTCTGGCTGGTGGCTATATTGTCTCTCTGTCTCTCTGGGCAGCCGCGGATAGGGTTGGGGGAGGGGAGGAGGAGGCAATATGGCGTCTGCCGCGCGGCTCGGGTCTGTGCACACGGAGGTGCCCCGAGGGAGTTGGGAGCCTGGCGCGGCGTCCGCTAGTGGCTTACTGCTCACTGGCGGCGGTTGTTGCTGGGCTGGTGTCCGCAGGTCCCTCCGCTTGCTGGGGAGCCCACCAGCAGTCCGGGATGCAGGGGAGGGGAAACAGCAGATCCACCTACCCTTCCCGCTGGTCTCCGGGCTGCTCCGGGGGTCCCATCCTCCAGTTCTCCTCCGCGACTTCCTCCCATGGAGTCTCCCGTGGTCTCAGGTACTCCTCCTGCCGACCCTCATCCGATGTAGGCTCGTATTCTTGCTTCTTTCTTCTAATTTCTGCTAGAATCTGTCTTTTCTTCAGAGACACTCTGTCTGGCGGTGTTTCTCATCCGCCATCTTCTCAAAACAGCCGTTAGGGTTGATTTCTACTTTTATTCCACTGTGATCTGAGAAGATACATGGTATGATTTCTATGTTTTTAAATTTCTTGAGGCTTACTTTGTGTCCTAGCATATGGTCTATCCTAGAGAATGTCCCGTGAGCTGATGAGAAGAATGTATATTCAGTGGATTTGTGGTAGAATGTTCTGTAAATGTCAGTCAGACCCAATTATTCTAGGGTTTTGTTTAAGTCCATTTTTTTTTTATTATTAATTTTCTGTTTGGAAGCTCTGTCCTGTGCCGTCAGTGGGGTTTTGTAATCTCCGGTGATTATGGAGTTGCTATTAATCAATTTGCTTAGATCCAGTAAGGTTTTCTTTATGAATCTGGGTTCACCTAAGTTGCGTGCATATATATTTAAAATTGTAATATCTTCTTGTTGAACTGTGCCCTTCACCAATATATAATGACCATCTTTGTCTTTCACTACTTTTGTTGGTTTAAAAACTAAATCATCTGTGATTAGAACTGCCACGTCAGCCTTCTTTTGGCTTCTGCTTGCTTGGAATACTGATCTCCACCCCTTTACTTTTAGTCTATATGCATCCTTGCAGGCTACATGTGTTTCCTGAAGACAGCATATACTTGGCCTGTATGTTCTTATCCATTCACCTAGCCTATGTCTCTTGAGTAGAGAGTTTAAGCCATTCACATTTATTGAAAGAACTGATAGGTGAGGTGGATTTTTGTTAATTCTGTTGGGTTAGATGTTGTTGCTTTGATTTCTCTCTTGAGCCATTGTAATATCTGGCCTTTAATCTTTGGGTTTTGGTTGTTTTTATATTCATGAGTTTTTATTATGCTGTTCTGTGCATAACACTGTTTTGAGTACTTCTTGTAGGGCTGGTCTGGTCTTGGTGAATTCTCTGAGACTTTGCTTATCTGAAAATGTCTTAATTTCTCCTTCATATATAAAGCTTAGTTTTGCAGGGTACAAGATTCTAGGCTGGGCGTTATTTTGTTTCCAAAGAGTGACAATGGAGTTTCAGTCTCTTCTTGCTTGTATTGTTTCAGTTGAGAAATCTAGCATTTTTCGGATCAGTTTTCCTTTGTATGTAACTTGCTTCTTTCACCTTACGGCTTGTAGGAGGGTCTATTTTGTTGATATTTTGGTCAGTCTGATGACTACATGCCGTGGTGTTTTCCTGTTTGCATTGTTCTCCCAGGAGTCCTTTTGGCCTCTTGTATTTCTAATTCTAGTTTACTGGTTAGAACTAGGAAGTTTTTCTCAATTATGTCTTCAAATACTTTATCCAACCCTTGTGTTTTTTCTTCCTCCTTCTCCAGAATCCAGTGGACCCACAGGTTATTTTTCTTTGTATAATCCCACAATTCTTGTAAGCTTTGCTCATATCTCTTATTTTTCTGCTCTAAGTCTGTGATTAACTTATTTGATTTGAATGTGTTGTCTTCAACATCTGAGATTCTTTCTTCTGTTTGGTCCACCCTATTTTTGAGGCTTTCCACTGTGTTTTGAATTTCCCTGAATGAATTCTTCATTTCCAGGATATTGGATTGATTCTTCTTCAAGATCTCAATCTCCTTAGTGAATCTTTGTTCCAAGTCCTGTATCTTCTTTGTAGTTTCCTTGTGTTGGTTATCCATTTTTTCTTTCACATCATTGAGCTTTCTTGCAATCCAATTTTGGAATTCTTCTTCTGTCATTTTAGTGTTTGGGGATTGTTCAGTCTCCATTTCTTGAGAGCTGGTGTATCTCCTAGTGGGAGTGTTTTTGGTTTGATTTTTTTGAAGTTCCAGAAATCTTATGCTTAGCTCTCCCCATCTGGATCAACTGATGATGCCCAGGCATCCTTTCTTCTGTAGTTTCTTGATCAGCCACTGTGGGGAGTTCTTCCACCACACTTGGACGGTACCCCTGATGGGAGGGGTTACTTGTGGTGCCTACCCCTGACTGAGGAGGAGATCCAGCCCCAGCTTTTTGACCAACTGGGTGACCTAAACTGTTCTGGGAAGCAAAGTCTTTTATACTGCATCTTATGCACTGTGCACAGGCCTAGCAGATTCTCCCTAGATCTGGGGGAGAGTGGGTTTTCTTGTCTAACCCCATCTCCAGGGGTGGAGCCTATCACTTTCGGCAGGATAGATGCAGGCTAGGGGGAGGAAATATCTTCCCAGTCTGCCCTGCACCCCGGTGCCCCAGTGGCTGTAACCGCCCTTGGCAGTTAGTCTTCTGAGTAGTTTGTTGATCGAGCCAGTCCTGGTAAGCTGTTTGCAGATTACGTAGGGGTGGAATTTGCCAGGAGAGTCTCTAGGCTGGGGGGGACCTGCCCACCGTACAGTGGCTGGGCTGTGGACCCCAACAGTGGTGTCCACTTGCCCACTCACAGTGCACCAGCACTGGGGGTGACTATTTAGGAGGTCGCAGGTGCCAAGTTGGGGGTATGGTTCATCAGAATGCCCCGTAGCCTCCTCTATGCCTCCTGCCATACAGCCTTGTCAACAAGAGCCCTCACTCTTACTGACCCACCCTGTGCAGTCTTATTCGCCTGAGGCAGTTACAGCTTAGAATCCCTGACTCAGTGAACAGCTCTCTAGGGCTGGCCCTGCTCGTTACCAGAGGCAAGACATCTAACTGCCTCCCCTAACAACTCATTTCAGTTTCCTCCCATTTTGGAGCCATCCTAGCATGGGACGCTGGCAAGTTTCCACTATTTACTGTACTCTCCAGTACCCTCTTCACCTACCACGATTTGGCACCAATTTCAGAGAGGTCCCTGGTGGGTGTGTGTGGAGGTTGATGGGGAGGCAAGGAGTTCTCCTGTGGGTCTGATCTCACTTCACCCCCCTGGCCCAGTGGGCCGGTGCCCTCCCATGTGCCCTATTGTTTGTTTCGCACTCTAGAGAACACACTCTTATATCCTGATCACCTTGTTTTTCATTTTTTGAGAGTCCCACACTGATCTGCAGATTCTCAATGCTGTCCTTGTAGGGGGGAGATCCATTCACGTGTAGGAGACCAAGATCTATGTCTCCTTCTCTAGGAGTAGGAGTCCAGGAGGTTACCTTTACTCTGCCATTTTTTTTCTCGAGATCTGTTCTTGTTATATTAGCCTATATTGTCATCAAATCACCCATAAGCAAAGCCAAAAGTTCTTACCCAACACATGCTGCAGTCACACCCTATATATGGGGGTGGGAGGCCAATTTAAATAAAAGCAAATCCAAAAATAAGAAGTTACAGCTGATCCAGATGACAAGAAATTAGCAGAAGAATTTCAGAAGTTTGAAAAATCCAAGTGAAAGATACCCCCAAAGGAGAACACCAGCTCTCTAGCAATGAACAACAATTAAAATGAAAATTTTGAAATGGCAGATAAAGTATTCCAAATACAGATTATAGGTAAGCACAGTGAAATCAAAGAGAAAAAATGGAAAACCAACTCAAAGAAACCAGAAAAACAATTCAGGAAAATAATAAAATCTCACTAAGGAGGTCAACATATTAAACAATAAATAAATCTTATAGAAATAAAAAATTCATTTAAGATAATACAAAATAAAGTGGAAAGTTTTAAAAATAAACTAGACTAGGCAGAAGAAAGAATGTAGGACCGTTAAGATAACCGTGCCAAATTAACTTAGTCACAAATAATAAACAAAGAATTAAGAAGAATGAACAAAGCCTACAAGAAATATGGAATTATGTTAAAAGGTCAAATATTAGAATTATAGATGTCATGGAGGGTGAATAAGAAAACACACAGGGTTGGAAAACATAGTTGAGGAAATAATTAAGGAAAACTTCCCTGGTCTTGTTAGATATTTAGACACCCAGGTACAAGAAGCTCAACAAACACCTAGAAGATTCATTGCAAAGAGCAAATAACCAGGACAACAAAGCATCTTACTGTCCAAATTCACCGCAAAGAAAGAGCCATTAGGCAAAAATGAGGAGCCATGAGGCAAAAACATTAAGTAACTTACAAAGGAGAACCCATTAGGCTAACTGCAGACTGCTCAACTGAGACTTTACAAGCCAGAAAGGATTGGGGCCCCATCTTCAGTCTTCTTAAACAGAATAACTGACAGCCTAGAAATTTGTGTCCTTCAAAATTTAGTTTCATATATGAAGGAAAAATAAAGACTTTTCCAGACAAGCAAATACTGAGGCAATTTGTTAAGACCAGAACAGCCTTGCAGGAAATACTCAGAACTTCATTATATAGGGATCAGAACAATAGACACACACCAGAGTCAAATCACCCAAAAGAGGTAAAGCTCAGAGGACATATAAATCAATAGCACAAGAGGTAAAACATAGCAAAAAGTTTCTACCCAACAGGATGAACAGAATAGCATCCCACATATAAATTCTCTTGATGTGAAGAGTTTGAATGTCACACTCAAGAGACATAAGTTGGCTCAATGGATTAAAAAAAATACAACCAAGTATCTGACATTCTCAGGAAACACATCTCACACACAAGGACTCATACAGATTCAAGGTGAAGGGATGGAAAAATATACCATGCAGATGGAAACAAAAGGAAAGGAAGTGTAGCCATTCTCATATCAGATTAAAGTGACTTTAAATCAGCAATAGAAACATAAAGAAGATCATTATGTAATGGAAAAGGAAACAATTAACCAAGAAGCATAATAATGCTAAATATTTATGAACCTAACACAGGAGCACCCAGATTCATAAAAGAAGACCTACTTGATCTAACCAAAGAGATACATATAGTATCATTATTGCCAGAGATTTCAACAAAATACAGATATCTGGACAGATCATCCAGACAGAGTATAAAAAATTAAACACTAGACTTAAAAAGGACTCTAGAACAAATCTGCCTGACATAAATTTAGAGAACATGTTACCCCCAAACCACTGAATATACACTATTCTTACCAGCACATGGAAAATTTTCTAAGATTGATCATATCTTAAGCCACAAAACATTTCTTGACAAATTAAAAAAAAAATAGAAATCATACCACATATCTTCTCAAACCACAGTGGAATTAAAATAGAAATCAACCTTAAGAGAAAAACTCACTTCTACACAAAGTCTTGGAAATTAAACAACCTGCTGTGAAAATATTATTGGGTCAGTAATGAAATTAAGATGGAAAACAAAACATTCATCAAACTGAATGACAAAAGGAACACAAACAATCAAAATATATGTGATTCAGAAAAAAAGGTTATAAGGGGGAAATTCATAGCCTTAAATGCTTACATGAAAAACACAGAAAGATCACAATTTAATAATATCATGACTCACAAAGAAATAGAAAAGGAAGAGCAAACTAAACCCAAAGCCAATAGAAGAAAATAAATAACTAAGGTCAGAGCTGAACTTAATGAAATGGAAAAGAATCAATCAAACAAACAAACAAACAAAAAATACAATACAAGGATCAGTGAAACAAAAAGTTGGTTCTTTCAAAATATACACAAAATTGGCAGACCTCTTGCTAGATTAACCAGGAATAAAAGAGAAAGGACCCAAATAAGCTCACTCAGAAATGAAAAAGATGATATTATAACTGATACCACAGAAATAAAAAATATAATCTGTGAGTACTATGAAAACCTCTTAACAAAAAACTCAAAAACATAGAGTTAATAGACAAAATCCTGGAAACACACAACCTCCAAAGATTCAGCTGCAAAGAAAGAGAACTTCCTGAGAAGACTAATAATGAGCAACATGATTAAACCATAAATTAAAAAGGTTGGAAGAAAACAATAACGACAACAAAAAATCCCTGGATCAGATAGATTCACTGATGAATTTTATCAGTCCTACAAAGAAAAGCTATTATCAATATTGGAGAAATTATTCCGTAACATTGAGAAATAGGGAACCATACCCAAGTCATTCTCTGAAGCCAATATCACCTTCATACCAAAGCCAGGAAGGAACACAACAGCAACAAAGTAGAAAAGTACAAACCAATATCCCTTATGAATATAAATGCAAAAATCCTCAATAAAATATTAACAAACTGAGTTCAACAGCATATCAAAAAAAATCTACAATGATAAAGTGGGCTTCATCCCAGGCATGCAAGGATGGCTCAACATACATAAATCAATAAATATCATTCACCACATAAACAGAAGCAAAAACAAAATTCATATGATCATCTCAATAGATGTAGAAAAAACATTTGACAGAATTCACCAAACTTTCATGATAAAAACCCTTAAAAATCTAGGCATAGAAGAAACATATGTCAAAATTACAAAATCTATATATGACAAGCACACATCCAACATCTTACTGAATTGGTAAAGGTCAAAAGCATTCCCACTAAAAACTGGAACAAGACAAGGATGCCCACCATCACCTCTTCTATTCAACATAGTGCTGAAAATCCTAGCCAGAGGAATCATACAAGAAAGAGAAACAAAAATTATCCAAATCAGGAAAGAGGAGTTAAAACTATTGCTTCTTGCTTATGATATAATCTTATATCTACAAAACACCAAAGACTCCGTCAAGAGAGTTCTGGAATAAATAAAAAAATAAATCAAGCAAGTCTCAGGTTACAAAATCAATGTACACAAATCAGTAGCATTCCAATACTCCAATAATAGTCAAGATGAGAGTCAAATCAAAGACTCAATATCATTCACAATAGCTACAAAGAAAATAAAAACCTAGAAATACACTTCATCAAGGAGGTGAAAGATCTGTACAAACATAAGTGTAAAACATTTAAGAAAGAATTAGAAAGAGATACAAAAAAAGGGAAACATATCAAGATCATATATCAGTAGAATCAATATTGTTAAAATGTCCATACTACTCAAAGTGATTTACAGATTGAATGCAATCCTCATCAAAATATCAATGTCCTATTTCACAGATCTAGAAAAAAATACTCTGACGGGAATTAGCTACTCTCCCAGCAAAACAGGTCCCAAGGCAAGATCATTGCAAGGGATTTGGAAATAATAGGAAATAAAGAAAGAAATAATATAGATGGAGAAATTTTTGAGATGGAGACAAACTGCAGTTTAAATGATGGGGGAGTTAGGGTGTTTCCAGCATTCCTGTAAACTGTGACACTGTGAGTGAAGTCTCACATCAGTATTTATTAGTACATCAAATAGTTGTCTTTTGTTAGAGAATTACATGTACAGTTCATTTTTTGAGGTTTCCAGAGGAACCCTATCTAATTCTGTCTATAAGAATAGATGGTTGAGGGAAAAATGGCAGATTAGGGGTGACCTCCTGGCTCTCTGCTCTCAGAGTGGGAAGTGAAGAAAGCAGACAACTACACGCAAGTGAACTGCACTTCCACAGGATCAGCTTTGCAAACCTGCAGAGAAGCACTGCAGAGAAGCACTGATAAAAACAGTGTTGAAAAACAAAGGTGAACTGGACAATCTTCCGCAAAACCCGGAGAGTCTGAATTATACAATATTGAGGGAGCGCAGATCTGCCACGTGAATCGGCTGGCCTGCTGAGGCATTGGTCCTGCCTCACAGGGGGGGATGATCCTTCCCCCACTGAACTCCACACTCACAAAGGCAGGGAAGTGCCTGAAGTTGGTGGGAAATTGTAGCATGGTCAGACAGGCTGTGTGGAGTAGAGTCTGGAGCAGAGAACATTTTGAACTCTCCTGAGAACTCCTACTGGGTCAGTCTTAGGTGGGAGAGGGTCCAAACCCAGCAGATGCTTCCCCACACCACAGGAGTGAGTGTGGAGGCATGCATCTCGCTTTAGGACGCTTCCAGGACCAGGATGGGGGGGTGTATAGCTTAAAGGAGGCTCTGCACTTGAAAATCACTGAGGTTTTGGCCGGTGCTGGGTAGACAGAGTGAAGATCCCTGGACCTAAACACCTGTGATTCAGCAAATTGGGGAAGCAGTGGGCTCGGCGAGCAGTTTAGAGACAGCCCGCCAAAGCCAGCCCAGCTTTCCACCCTGCAGGTGCCTTCTGTGCTGGCTCTGGAAGGGTAGGCAGCCATCACTCTGTAGCTTGGAAATGCTGTTAAGGGTTGCCCTGGAAGCGGTCTCAGACCTCCCCCCTGCCCTAGGCTGGCTGAACAGGTCAGGCTTTTGGAAGAGGAAAATAAGGAGAGAAAACATCTGCTCCTCCAACCCCGCCCTAGGTCTTCCCATTCCCGTGGCTCGGACTCTGTGTTTAAAGGGGCAAATGGGGGAGAGTGGTTGCTTGCATGGCTATCTCACCAGATTGGACTTGGGTGGTCTTCCACCCAACCCAGCTGCCTGTGCTCTGTGCCCAGGGAGCAGAGCTTGTCTTGGCAAGGTGGAGTTGTGAAGGAGGCTGCTTTTTCAGATGGGACCTGGAGAGACATTACCACCCATACTCTCCTGCGACTTGGGCCTGGGTGCTTTGTGCCAAAGGGACTGGCTTTGCCCCTGGGCAGAGTTGAGAAAAAGGCTGTTCAACCCAAAACCCATGTCACAAGACTGTTACCTCTGCTTTGCTTCCACCTCCCTGCTGGTGGCTGAAAGGTGGTACTAGTAGCTTATCAGGACAGCCTTTCAAGCTGAGACCCATGTTCACCTCTTTACTGTGGACTGATAGCCAGTGCCTCCAGCCAAGGAGGAAACTCCATTCCTGGGAATTGTGGAAAGGTGAGGGAGTCTGCTATCTGGGCTGAGATCTGCCAGGGTTGAAGACGGCCCTTGGCAGCAACCAGACCACTGGGGTTTCATGAAGAATGGACTGACCCCACCCCATCAGGGGCTGAATGGTGAGACTGGTCATTCTCTGGTCTGAGACCCTCAGAGGCCTCGGGTAGGGCTTATCCAACAGCCATGAGGTTTAGGCTACATACAAACTAGATAAACCCTGTCCTTGGGTGGTGGAGGAATGAGAGTAACCACTTCCTGGCCTGAGACATCAGGTAGACATCCAAAGTGCCTTTACCCCAGGCCGGTGGGTTATCTTCCCCTCTGACAGGGCAGACTCTTCCCTTGGGGGAGGGGAAAATGAGAAAAGATGTTTTTCAATCTGCGACTTGCGGCAGTATCATCCATTGCCTTCCCCCCAGTCTGCCAAAACAGACTCAGACCTGGAATGTCAAGAGAAAGGAGAAAAGTTGCTTTTCCTGTATGACTAGCTTGAATATGTGGGACATTGAAATTAAGCAAAAGGGGGAAGTGTGATGTCTACATACAGCTGGTTGGTTTTGATCATCTGATAAGTTCAGAATACAAGGGCTTGCAATTGGCACCCAGATTGTTGCCAACTTATGGGCCTGTGTCTCAGGAAGAAAAATCTTGACCATAGTCCTTAGCAATTGCACCAATTGACTTCCCCCACCAGGAGCTCCTCTGCAAGAGTAATGTAAGATCTCTGAATAACATATAAACAGCTCTCCCTAGCTACAGATAAAGCAACCTCTGAAGTATTCTCTCTTAGGCTCACTGATACCTGATGCACCTCTCTCCCCATCTAAAGTAGTAACAGGAATCTAGGAAACATTAGGAGAGGCATGGCATTTCCCAAAGACTGAGATACCTGTATATCCTATTTGGAGGCTTAGAGAGCAATAAAAAGGATTTGGAATACCTTGATAACTGACTTCTCCTCACAAACCACAATTAACAAAAGAGAGAGTAAACTCAGAGCATAACATAGTGCCTCCAACCTCAACCTAGTGGTTGCTATTGGATTCACACTCACAAGAATGATCTAACCCCTGGGTGTCTAAGCAAGGGGCCCAAAATCTATGAACTTTGTAAGCGGAAGATGAAGACATCAGGTCAAAGATACCCTAACAGGCTCAAATTCCTCTAAGATGATTCAGGACCAGAACACATCTCCCCTGCTCTGCCAAGGATCATTCCTTTTGAATCCCCAAATTTAGTTCATAAACAAGTCCTAGCACATCCAGGTCTTGACAAAATCCCCAAATAAGAAAGTACCAGTGAAAGATCACAGAAAACTTGAAAGATCAGAGAGATAAGTCACCTCCAAAAGAAAATACTCAATCTTCACCAACTGACACCAACTTACATGATATGACTAAACTGATGGAGGAAGAATTCCGAATATGGATTGTTAGAAAACTCAATGGAATTGAAGAGAAAATAGAATCTCAACATAGAGAAACCACAAGAACAATTCAGGAAATGAATGAAAAATTCTCCAAATAAATTAAAATAATACAGAAAAAACAAACAGAAATCCTGGCAATGAAGGACACATTCAAGGAAATCCAAAATACAGTGGAAAGCCTCAAGAACAGGATGGATCATGCAGAGGAAATAATCTCAGACCTTGAAGATTAAGCCTATGTGCTAAACAAATGAGAGGAAGAAAGGGAACACAGAAACAAGACAGAAGCTTATAAGAACTGTGGGATTATGTAAAAAAAGAGAATCTCAGATTGATTGGGACCCAGAAGGGGTAGAGGAACATACACAAGGGCTGGAAAACTTATTTCAGGATATACTGGGGGAAAATATGCTGGGCCTGGCCAGAAATCTTGATGTCCAGATACAAGAAGCACACAGAACTCCTGGGAGACTCAATGTGAAAAGGCAATCACCTTGTCACGTGGTTATTAGGCTGACCAAAGTAAACGCAAAAGAAGCAATCTTCCATGCAGCAAGATGAAAACAACAAATAACCTACAATGGAAAGCCTATCAAACTAACAGCAGACTTCTCATCTGAAACCTTACAAGCCAGGAGGGATTATGTCCCTATCCTTAATCTTCTAAAACAGAATAAAGCTTAACCTAGAATTCTTTATCCGGCAAAATTAAGTTTCATTTTTGAGGGAGAAATAAAGTCCTTCTCAGACAAGCAATCACTGAAGGAATTTGCAAAGACTAGACCAGCCCTATAGGAAGTACTCAGACCTGTCTTTCACACTGAACAGGGCAATAGACACTCCTCAAAGTAATATCTTTAAAGGATTAAAGGCTAGAACTTGGACTGCATGATGGCTCAAGGAGTAAGACAAAGCAAATGGACTTCACCAAGGAATATGAATGGAAATCTTCCTCCAGTTTGAATCCTCTCAATAAATGTAAATGGCTAAAACTGTCCTCTGAGGAGACACATATTGGCAGAGTGGATAAAAATCCACATGCATAGTGTCTACTGTGTACAGGAAGCACATATAACCCACAAAGATGCCTTCTTGATGAAGGTCAAGGAATGGAAACTTATCATCCAGGCAAATGGAAGTCACAAGAAAGCACGGTAGCTATACTATTTGCAGATAACATAAGCTTTAAAATAGCAAAAGTAAAAAAGGATAAAGATGGCCACTATCTAATGGTGAAAGGGAAGATAAAACAAGAAGATTTAGCTATTCTTAATATTTATGCACTGAATACAGGAGCACCCAATTACATATAGCAAACCTTCTCTGATATAAAAAGCATGTTAAACACTACTGCCATAGTGGCAGGAAACTTCAATATTCCACAGAATGAACTGGATAGATCCTCCAAACCCTAAATAAGTAAAGAAATATTCGGCTTAAACAGAGCTATTGAACAAAAAGGTCTGACAGACCTCTACAGAACATTCCACTGAAATAAAGATGAATTTACATTCTTCTCAGTATCCCATGGATCTTTCTCCAAAATTGGTCACATACTAGGCCAAAAATCATATATCAACAAATTCACAAAAATAGAAATTATACCATGTGTCTTCTCTGACCATAGTGGTATAAAATTAGAGTTCAATGGCCATAGAAACACTCAACACTTCAAAAAGTCTTGGAAACTAAACAATCCATTATTGAAGAATTATTGGGTCAAGGAGGAAACTCAGAGTGAAATCAAGAGTTACTTTGAACAAAATTATAATGGAGACACACGTTACCAAAACCTGTGGGATACAGCAAAAGGATACCTGAGAGGAAAACTAATAGCAATAAATACTCACATCCAAAAATTAGAAAGCTTAGATACTGACAACATAATGAATAGATTCAAGGAATTGCAAAAAGAGGAGAAAACCAATTCCAATCCTAGTAGAAGAAAAGAAATAACTAAGATCAAATAGAACTAAATGAAATTGAGAACAAGAGAATTTTACGGAAGATCAAAAAAACCAGAAGGTGGTTTTTCAAAAAGATAACCAAAATTGATAGCTCTTTTGTTAAATTGAAAAGAATTCAAAGCGAAAGGACTCTAGTAAACTCAATAAGAAAATAACAAGGACAGATCACAACAGACACCACAGAAATACAAAACATTATTACTATTATTATTTTTATTTATTTTTTTATTTCGGCATATTATAGGGGTACAGATTTTAAGGTTTCAATAAATGCCCTTTCCCCCCTCCCCCTACAAGTCTGAGTTTCCAGCACGACCATACCCCAGATGGTGCACATCTCACTCATTATGTATGTATATACCTGCCCCCCTCCCCCCTCCCCCCTGCCCAATACCCTACTACTGTATTACCTATGTGTCCACTTAGGTTCTGCTCAGTTAATACCAGTTTCCTGGTGAATATATGTGGTGCTTGTTTTTCCATTCTTGGTATACTTCACTTAGTAGTATGGGTTCCAGTTCTATCCAGGAAAATATAAGATGTGCTATATCACTGTTGTTTCTTAGAGCTGAATAGTACTCCATAGTATACATATACCACATTTTATTAATCCATTATTGGATTGATGGGCACTAGGGCTGTTTCCACAGCCTTGCGATTATGAATTGTGCTACTATAAACATTCGAGTACAGGTGTCTTTTTTGTAGAGTGTCATTGGATCTTTTGGGTAGATGCCCAGTAATGGGATTGCTGGATCAAATGGTAGATTTACTTGTATCTCTTTAAGGTATCTCCATATTGCTTTCCACAGAGGTTGAACTAGTTTGCAGTCCCACCAGCAGTGTAGGAGTGTTCCTCTCTCTGCGCATACACACCAGCATTTGTTATTTGGAGACTTTTTGATAAAGGCCATTCTCACTGGAGTTAAGTGATATCTCATTGTGGTTTTGATTTGCATTTCCCTGATGATTAGAGATGTTGAGCATTTTTTCATATGTTTGTTGGCTATTCTTCTGTCTTCTTTAGAAAAGTTTCTGTTCAAGTCCTTTGCCCACATTTTAATAGGGTTATTTGATTTTTTCTTGCTGATTTTTGTGGGTTCTAAGTATATTCTAGTTATCAGCCCCTTATTGGATGTGTAGGATGAAAAAATATTCTCCCATTCTGTAGGTTGTCTGTTTACTTTCATGACTATTTTTTGGCTGTGCAGAAGCTTTTTAGTTTGATCATGTCCCATTTATTTATTTTTGTTGCTGCTGTGATTGCCTTTTGGGACTTCTTCATAAACTCTTTGCCTAGGCCGATGTCCAGGAGATTGTTTCCAACATTTTCTTCTAGAATTCTAATAGTTTCATACCTTAGGTTAAATCCATTGTGAAACAGCTAAAGCAGTTCTGAGAGGAAAGTTTATCTCCATAAACGCCTATAACCAAAAGTCAAAAAGATCACAAATAGACAATCTAATGAAACGACTCAAAGAGCTGGAAATAGAAGAACAGACCAGCCCCAAAGCCAGCAGAAGAAGTGAAATCAACAAGATCAAATCAGAACTAAACGAAATTGAAAACAGGGAAGCCATTCAGGAGATTAATAAAACAAAAAGTTGGTTCTTTGAAAAATTAAACAAAATTGACACGCCACTGGCTAAGCTAATGAAAAGCAGAAAAGAGAGATCTCTAATAAGCTCCATCAGGAACAAAAAAGGAGATGTCACAACTGATCCCAAAGAGATACAAGATATAATTTATGAGTACTACAAAAATCTTTATTCACGCAAATTGGAAAATGTGGAGGAAATGGACAAATTTCTAGAAACACACAGCCTCCCTAGGCTCAATCAGGAAGAAGTATATTCCCTGAACAGACCAATCTCAACAGTTGAAATAGAAACAGCAATTAAAAATCTCCCTAAAAAGAAAAGTCCCGGTCCAGATGGCTTCACACCCGAATTTTACCACACTTACGAAGAAGAACTAGTACCTATCTTGCAGAAATTATTCCACAACATTGAGAAGAACGGAAACCTCCCTGACACCTTTTATGAAGCGAATATTACTCTGATACCATAGCCAGGAAAGGATGCAACAAAAAAAGAAAACTACAGACCAATATCCCTAATGAATATAGATGCAAAAATTTTCAACAAAATCTTAGCTAACCGAATCCAGATGCATATCAAAAAAATAATCCATCATGATCAAGTGGGCTTCATCCCAGGGATGCAGGGATGGTTCAACATACATAAATCTATAAATGAAATTCACCACATAAACAGAAGCAAAAACAAAGACCATATGATTCTTTCAATAGATGCAGAAAAAGCTTTTGACAAAATTCAGCATCCTTTCATGATA
>VSMD01137743.1:0-99024 GCA_008750895.1 Mirza zaza | reverse complement strand
ATGGAGTTTTCAATCCTGAATGTAGGATGATGTTTACCTTTCCCAATTTATCAAACTTCAAAAACCCAAGACATTTCTTGTTCTTGAGAGTTCACAATCTTCTCCACCTATAATCTTCAAAAGCCTTCTTAATACAAAGATAAAGGGCTCAAGGGATTCCCTCTGGATTCAAAGGAAGAGTCTTTTCTTCTTCCTGCTTTGATTGAAGACAAGCAGTTCACCGCCTAACCACAGTCCAAACACAATCAGTCTCGCAAAGCAATCTGTGTTAGACAACGCCTCTTCCTACACAGCAAAGGAAGCCTTAGCTTCTTGGGTTTCTGAGACGCTGAACTCGAACGCCCAAGTTCAGGGAAAGGAGAAAGAAAAATGGCGGGAGGGCGAGGGGTCGAGTTTGGTTTGGAAAGTGTTACCCCACCACTCAGTTCCTCTTTTGACCCCGCATGTCTCTTAGGAAATGGGACTCACCCCTTGCGATGGGTCCCTGTCCCCCAACTGGAGAAGCCTACGTGGAAAAAGGAGACTTGACCTTTCCTGACTTTCCAGCAGCACAGATCAAAGGGAGCTGGAGGGATCCTTGTCATTTGTTAGGTTACCGTCAGGTGCTTACAGTTATCTAGGGTCTGGATCCAGGGACCCGGGGGAAGGGGCGCTGTGGGTCTGGGCCCCTGGGCAGTAGGAGTGCCGGGTGGATATGGACTTACCCCTGCCAGTTCTCGCGGAAAAGAAGGAAGCTGGGCTTCAGGAGCGGGAGGCGGAGGAGTGCTGGCGGAAGTGCTAGCAGGGGCAGGAGGTTCTAGGGCATGCTCACCAGCTGACTCGGGGTGACCCGTGCCATGGTGGGGGGCCTCAGCCTCCCCCCGAGGCTCCTCTCCCGAATCCGACAAGTCTTTTTGCTCTGCAGAGGACTGGGAGCAAAAAAGACAATTTTCCTTCAATGTGAATAAAGGCTGCATCACAGGACAGGGGAGGGCAGGGCTGGGTCACAGGGCTAGAGGGGACTTGACCTCCACGGAAACGGCGAGAGCCGCCTGGGTGGACGGGCCATAAAAGCAGGCACATGCTGTTGTGTTTTGCTCAACAAAACCGGCCCTCCCGGCTGACAGAAGGGAAAAATGAAAGTGGGTTTCGTGCTGCCTGACTCTGTGAGATCTTTGTTTTCAAATCCATGGGTAGGCCTGGCATGGAGCTACTCTGCTTAAGGGCCTCGAGGAGGAAACGCCCTCTTGGTGGCCAAGGCACAGGGACGATTATGCCAAAGACTCTCAAAATCCCTACGGGCCAATAACACATCTCCTCAAAAATACTGAGCAGGGGCGCTGGCCCTCCACACTGCTGTGCTGGAGGAAAGGGTGGGGGAGATGGGCCGGGACCACCACGCAGTTAAGAGGAAGCAGGGAATTCAGGGTCTAAGGTGTCTGCCTCTTGCTAGTTCTCCCCGAATCTTTCAGTTTGTTCTGCTTGCACCTGAGATGGAGAAAGTGCTTTCCCGCCTCAGTGAGTGCAGGTGTGGGGTGACAGAGACCCCGAGAGCTGGTGTGTGGATCAGCAGGCAGTTCAGCTGGAGGGGGCCGAGCACATCAACAGAGAGCCAGGGCTGGGATTCTCCCAGGTGCACCCTAAACACCCGGGCAAGGGGTTATTCGGCAAACAGCCACCGTGAGAGCAAGCTGGTTCTGGAAGTCTTCCTCCCCAAGTACAACATCCTGGCATCCTTTAAGGTGGTTCCTGGGGTTCCGAGGGGCTTCTGTGGGCTGAGAGTTCTCTGGCCATACCTCTAAAGCTTTTTTCTTGATAAACAGGTTAGGCACCTGGCGTCCTAAAACAGATGGGCTCCAGGTCCTAACCTCCCACATGCCATTGTCCAATGACACAGAGCTGTTCCCCTCCCATGGTGACCTAAATGATCACAGGGCTGCCTTGTCTCCCCGTGGCTGTGGGTGCATTTCTTCTGAGTGTGAAGTGACTGACCTTTTTGGACAGGGCTGGGACACTACTTTTTAACGTGGGAACTATATGAAAAGGATTTAAGAGATCTTTCAAAAATTCTTAAGAAAGCAAAGAGCAACATGTTAGCTCAGCCGCCTGTCTCAATAGTCACCAAGGGAACACCGTCATCTCTTTGACACAAATGCCTTCCCAAACCTGCATGGGCCACCAACATCTGCTGTTACTTTACGGCTAGAGATTTAACACCTCACAAGAGAAAAATTAAACCCAGAGCTCTGTGGGAGACTGCCTATCTTTAATTAGAACCACTGGAATTTTTTTAAAGCCCTGCTTTTGGAATGTAAATGTTCGAATGCCCTCATGGTGACTCAAAATGCTAAACAGGAGGACCAAAAAGAAATTCATCAAGAGGAAGATCAAGGGATCAGAACAGGGTCCGATTCTTCATCTTCAGGTAAATGAGTGACTCTTACAAGGGTTGGGAGGTGTCACATCATTTCTTCTCTTGGATCTAGAAGACATTTCTTAGGAGAATTAACAAATGTCATTCCAGCATTTTCTACTTGGGTCCTAGTGTTTCTACTGGGAAAGAAAAGTAAGCTCTCAAGAACCAAGATAAGGCCTGCAGTTTTTCAATATGTTTGGTAAAATCAGACATCAAGACTTTGCCGGACTTTGACATCATCCTAAAATGCACGTGGCTGACAAAAACCACGTGCACACATTTGTCTCACCAACAGTAAGCTTCGAGATTAGGCCTAAATCCAGTATTTTCAGTAACACTGTACTTTCTGCTAAGTGGGATTTCTGTAACTGCCTTCTGTCTTCTTACCAAACGAGCACCAGTGTAACCCCAATGCCTCCCACTTCAGGTTAACAAATGCTCCCAAGAAAGAGTAACTGAAAGAAACATTTAGTCATTACAAATAAGAAACAACCCACATGAGGACATTTAAATTCCTCCACATTGAAAAGAAAAAGAACGAACTCTGTCTCCACTCAAAGCAGTTTAGAAAAAAGAGGCTTCATCTTTGCTTCTCGAACACAAACGCATGTCAGTGCGAGAGTGTCACTGAGAGAGCCAGCCCCAGGAAGCCCAGATATGGGGAAGGAAGTAACCAAAGTCCCTGTGCTGTCACTCTGGCTATGAATTAATCTCAGGGGCTAGGACCGGAGTGCAAACGTCCTAACTGTCCCTGGCCTTTTCTAAGACGGAACAATAGGAGGAGATTTGGCAACCTGCCCAAGGCTAAGCGATGCCACTGGCAGTCCACACACAGGCCACCGCCACCAATCTGTAGTCTGCTGCACATGCAATTTGGCACATCAATGGCATCCACAGAAAATGCTGCGTGGCTCTCAAAAAACAAAAAACTCCAGGCTGGCAGCTTAATTTCTTTCTTTTCAATCCCAAATCTCCTTTATCTCGATGATGATTCAGCAATAAAACCCGGGCACATGGAGCTCTCTCCTTTAAATGGGGGGAACGGGCTCTTTTATGCCAACTCACTAGGTAGTTTGAGATCCTTACTGAAAGACAAGTGAGCCAGTCCCACGGTTAGTAATGGGACATTTCTGGGACAATCAAGACAATTTACAATATGGACTATATGTGGAGGATACTGCTGAATTAATGGTCATTTTCTTAGGAATGACCTGGTATTGAGACCATGGAGGAGAATGAGGCTGTTCCTAGACGCCTGCAGAAGTTTTTAGGGGAGAACGTCACACGGGTGAAACCTACAATGAGTGCATCAGTACTGAGGACAGGAACGTTAACAGTGAAGTGAGGTGAAGGAGAACCAAGTGTTCGCAGTGTCATTCTTTTCCAAGGATTTGAAAACTTCCAAAATAAAATTTGAAAATTTCAAAATAGAAAGTTGCAGCAAAAAGTGGAGAGAAAAATCTGTTCTGAAAAACAAACCAAGCAAGCCCAGCAGCCCTATCCATTCTTTCCCAACTTGCCTTCTGAAGAAGGGGATGGCTGACTAACTCTGCAAGAGACCGAAGCCGGAATGGCTCCCAAATTCTCATTTTTGACAGGAAAACTATGGCTGCTTCCTGCAGGCCTGGGGAAGCCAGGGAGAAACGCAGCTAGACACCCGCCCTGTGTTTACTTTCCACCCTACTCACAGGCAGCAGAGAAGGAAAGACCCCACGTCCATGCGGACGCTGTCTGTCGACAGCTGAGAAAGCGGCCCTGCAACGGCTCCTCTGGGGCCTGTCCTAAATGCGGAGAGGTTCTCCAAGTGCCCTTGTGGGGACTGTGCCTCAGAAGTGGGGAGCTGAACTCCGAAGAGCTGGAGAGCAGTTATTTTTAGAAGCCCATTTAGCATTGGCTCTGAGCCAATATTTTGACAGGGACTACACTCTCGCATTTTAAAAATGACGCAGAAGCCTCACTAGCCTTCCAGTTCAGGTTCAACGCCAGTATAGACCCCTTGAAGGCCGTACATATAAATGAGCCCTCGAATCACAAAGTGACAGAACCACTGTAGCTTCAAGAACAAGACTGAAGGCCGGGTGTGGTGGCTCACGCCTGTAATCCTAGCACTCTGGGAGGCCAAGGCGGGCGGATTGCTCGATGTCAGGAGTTCGAAACCAGCCTGAGCAAGAGCGAGATCCCGTCTCTACTATAAATAGAAATTAATTGGCCAACTAATATATATAGAAAAATTAGCTAGGCATGGTGGCACATGCCTGTAGTCCCAGCTACTCGGGAGGCTGAGGCAGCAGGATTGCTTGAGCCCAGGAGTTTGAGGTTGCTGTGAGCTAGGCTGACGCCATGGCACTCACTCTAGCCTGGGCAACAAAGCAAGACTCTGTCTCAAAAAAAAAAAAAAAAAAAAAGACTAGGACTGAGACAGGGGCACTTTAAATTCATCTGAGCAAATATTACATTTTAGTGTTTCATCTGGATGGCTGTCATAGGCCTTCAGGTTTAACACATTAACTGCCACGTGAGTTGTATTTAACTCATGCTAGTTTTGAGCCCGAGGCCCGCAGCTGGTTTGTGAAAATCTTACTTGTTGATGTTTTCTTAGTGTTACAACTAATATCGACAATTTAGTTGTATATAACCCATGCACAGAAAACAATAAAAAATACATTTTTCATTATATTAGAAAAGATCGTTTTGTTTTCAAAGTTTTTATTCTATTTTTGTAATAAAACACCGTGGTTGGCCCCAAGAAAAAAAATTTTTTCTAGTGTGGCAGTCAATGTGTTAAAGAATTCCTATTACTGTTTTAAATCAAGGGTAGCAAACTTTTTTTCTGCAAAGGGTCAAATGCTAAGTATCTTCAACTCTGCAGGCAGGATGGTCTCTGTCCAAACTGCTGTAGCAGCCACAGACTACTGTGAAGGGGCGGGTGGGCGATATTCCAGCGAACTTTGTTTATGGAACAGGCCTATAGTCCCAGCTACCGGGCAGGCTGGGCTGGGAGGATCCTTTGCGCCCCGGAGTTCTGAGGCCAGCTTGGACAAGACACCTAAAAGAGAACAGCTTTAGGCAGTGGGCCTTAGTTTGCAGGCCCCTGGTTTAAACTAAAAGTGGTTCAAAAGATGATCATAATACATTCCAAAATTCTGGAAAATCCTGATTTTACTGAATACCTGGGAGAAATGACCTAACATCTCAAACAGAGCTCTAAGACATCCAACTCCTAAGACTTTAATATTGTGTCCCTAAAACCTAGAGGAAAGGCATTAGCCCCTTCATATTAATTGAAGGACTTTCAAAGGGCAGATAACAAAAACTCATGTGACTGAGCTGTACTGGTCAGGCCCCAGGCAGAGAGAGCAGAGGTAGATGTACCTGGAAAACACCATCTGGATAACCAACACTAGAAATCAGTTTTCATAGGTTTCCTGATTCTTGCAAAAGAATTAACAATGGGAAAGTTTAAGGTGAGAATGAGACAGCTGTTGGAGTGACAAGCCTAGCAGATAAGCCCAGAGGCACCCTGTGCAGGGGTAGGGGGTTAGGGGCAGCCATTGCCCCCTTACCCCCTACACACACACACATACACACACACACACACACACACACACACACGCACGCACGCACACAAGCCCCCTTCCCCGCTGGGCACTTGAACACTGCCTAGGAAAACCAGGACACACAAAGAGAAGTTCTGGCTTCAATTCTCAGACCAAGGGACAGGATTTAAGACAGCAGCCAGGAGTCCCAAATCACCGAAGCAGCAGCTCCCAACCTCGGAGCCAGTCACCTGCAAGAGACAGAATCCACAGGAGCACCGAGTTGATGAGATCCTCAAATGCCGTTATTATCCACCAGATACAAAGATACCTCAAAATGTACTGAATTCAGAGTTTAACGCAGCACTTTGTAACTATAAAAGGTTGCAATGAATATTAAATTACAACTACCGCCACGGGGAAGGGGAAGGGACTCAGTGGGAAGGGACTGTGCAATTTTTAGACAAACAGAGGAAGTCCTCACACGCTCTGGGGAAACGCGGCCACAGGGCACTGACTAACTTTTGACAGAGTTCCGACCTTCCACCCTTATGTGTCAGGGAGGGATGTAAATGGATGGCTTCAAGGTAAGCAACCTCTATGGCCGTCTTATCACAGAACCCTACTGCCACACCAGTCAGACCTCTGACAGGCTACTATCAACCAGGCAAGTGTTTCCAACAACGGTGCAATCGAAACACCCCAAATCCCAGGCGGGACACAACCTCCTGACAATGGATGATAAACACACAATGCAAGCAAACTAGCAATATTCTAAGTGCATTTATGCCAAGCTGGTTAGGGCCCTGAAAATGCCCCTAAAATATTTAAATGTCCTGTTTATCCCCTAACTACCATTCCTCTTTCCATCCTCTCTTGCTCCCTCTTTCCTCCCCCCGTCTCCCCCTTCTCTGTCCCTCTGCTGCCGGCTTTCCTAGCGGACAGTGGCGTCTCCAAAGTGAATCATTAGGAATTTGGGAGAAGCCTTCTACCGTTTGAACAAGCCGGGAACAAGCCGCGTTCCCGCAGCCCTTTCTGCAAAAGACTGGCTTAACCTGTCTCCATGGTAACCTAAAGCCACTGGCCCTCTCCCCTCCAAGCTCAGTGTACAGTCTTAACAGCCCCTGCTTAAGTGTCCCCACCTGTGGGCAGACGCAGCCATGGCGATGCAACCTGAATGAGGACTCCCTGGGACAGAAGAAATGAGAGCAATGACGTGAAGAGAGAACCTACCGGCCCCTTACCTTTTGTCCTTTATCCTTCTGAAACACAAAGACGGGAGGAGCAATGGCAGGCTTTTCTGCAAAAAGAAAAATTGGTTTTTTTCCCCCCAACACTATATTCATACAGTAAACAAAGCTACATTGGTTTGTAATAAGTTAAATATATATATATATATAAAGCTAGCAACTCCGAAGAACATCAAATCACTTAGAGCAGCTTCTTGACACGGACGCGTGGGCGTGTTCGGTTTGTGAAACTGCAACGCTCGATGGCATGACAAGGCCCTTTTCTGTACCCACATCATTTACTCAGTAAGGAGCTTTCGAGACTCGCTGAGAGCAGGCGTATACACGAGGGAGGTAGTGTGGCAGCCGCTACCTGGTGCCACCAACTGTGGCCCTGCAGGAATGTGGAGCACAGATGCCAGATTTCTGTGTGGAACTTCCTACATTTCCATTGTTGGAGACTAATTTAGTTCTTATTTTTTTTAATTTGCAGGCTGAAGAGCGACTGGTCTGTACCAGCTGGCCACACTGCGCGTACTCTTTGGAGAGCCAGCCTGGGCCACGCAGGTCGGGCATTCAACCTGACCTCCGGTGAGCACTGTTACGCAGCGATAAGTCACGGAGTGGCTGCCAGTATTAGAGTCCATCTTGAACAGCTGCTGTTGAAGGAAGAAACACTTTGGGATGTTCTGTCACTTGAAGGGACAAGAGCAATACAGCCTGTAGTTCCCATGAAACACCATTTGTCTCCTGCCCAGGGGCAGCCAAATCTACAGCCCTTTCCACTTGCCCTGGAGTGGGTGGCAGGCAGCTAGGAAGACCCCCCTGGCGGTCAGGGGATATGCAGATGAGGACTGCCTTGACCCCACAGGGAGGCCCAGACCACACCTGCCTCACGGCCTCGGGCCTGGGTGCTCCTGGGGCCTCCGCTGCATGCTGTGCACTGGGGCCTCCTCTGCGTGCTGTGCACTGGGGCCTCTGTGGTGAGTGGGACTCAGCCAGGGCCCTGCTCTCATGGGCCCCCGGTCACGCCCCGGCACAGCATTACCAAGAGGGCATCCGCCTGGGCTCTGGCCTGGTCTGCCCCAGTGTGTGGGGAAGGTCACTGGGAAGAGGGGGCTGTGCCGGGGTCTCAAGGAGAAGAGACGGAAGGGAGAGCAGCAGCTTGAAGGCTCAGCTCTTAGGGAGATGGGGCCGGGGGGCAGCCACACTGAGGATGTGGAGAAATGCTGTAGAAGGCGCTGGGAAGCAGGGTGTCTGTTCAGGCTGAAAGAGAGAACAGTGTGGGGAAGGGGGAGAGAGGATGGATTTGGGGAGACCAGGTGGGCAGCAACTGAAAGTGGAGAGAAAGGGACGGCACCAGGATGACCAAACCAACACCATCCCACTCCTGCAGAAGTAGGACAGACACTGTCTTGACCTTGGGGCAACAGTCTGCAGGCAGACAGCCCACTGATGGTGACATTCCCTCCACCCTGCTCCCTGGAGCCCTGCTGCACCCGGGTCCAATTCACCGCACACAGCAACAGCAAATGCCAGGGTGAATGACACTGACATACACAAGATCCAAGGGCTGCAAAAGAGCAGGTGGGGGCAGAGGGGTCTCCAGCCAGCCTTCTAGGCCTCCCTACGCAGCCATCTCCCCAGCATGGCACGTAGCTGCTGCTTGACAAGCTCGAATGAACGTGCCTATGTTGGACCATAAATGGTGCCAAAGGAACGCTGCAGGGACTCTGGGGACAGAACAGCAGCTTAGCCACACCACATCCGCCGGGGGATCCTAGAGGCCTTGTGGTGCTGCCCCTGTACTCTACAAACCAGGCCCCAGCCCCCGTTCTGCATTTGACTCCCCACCAGCTGCAAGGTGCCGAGATGCACAGGAAGCCGCTAGGGTTTGGGCCATTGAGGCACTGCCCAGCCCTGCCTTCTTTAGGGAACCACCCCTCCAACACCACCACGTGGTTCAGAGGGAGCGAACCTCAGCCCTGGCTCCAGCCCTGGGGGACATAGCGGCAAGTGAAGGAGGCCTTTTGTTGGAGCTCCTGGGGAAGGGGCGCCCTCTTCCTGCTGGGGCTGCTGAGCTGGTGGGAGATGACTCTGGGGCTGCCAGCAGCCACATGTCACCATAAGGTGCCTTGGACCAGAGCCAACCTAGAGGGAAGCAGAGCCAGAGACAGAAGAGTGAGTCCTGGCGATGCTGGTGGAAGCCCTCAGTCGAGCTTGACCGGAAGCTAGCCTGCACCCGGACTCGTCACCCAAGCCAAGCAATGCTGATTTCTGCTTAAGCCAGTTTGAGTTATGTTTCTGCCCCTTGTCATGAACAGATTCCAGCCTGAGAGAGGCACTATGTGGCCAGTACGGACTTAACTAAACATACGCTGTCCTCGGCACGGTGGAGAAGAAACCCTGGACTAGCCTCAGAGTGAGGCGGACATGCTTGCTTTTCTTCACAGCAACATTGCCACCTGGTCTGCTGTGTATTTATGGATTACAGTCTGTCTCCCCTGCCGAGTTACAGACTTCGTGAGTCAGAGATTCCGTTCTGCTCCCCTTGGCATCCCGCGGCCCAAGAACGGTACTTGGCATCCTGGCGTGCAGTAGGGACTCAACTAACACCTGACCAAGCGTCGAATGCAAGGCACGGTGCCAGGCTAGCAAGGAGGGCTGGAATTGAGGGTCACTGGGGTGGGAGTGGAAGAGCTTTCTGGTGGAGAACCGTGTTGGCTAATCCGCATGTTGCCCAGAAGCGACTTTGGCCATTCGGGCAACTTGGGAAGCCTGGGCCCCCTGTGATGTGAAGGCCATGGCAAGTTCAGGGCACGGGCCAGGAGAGGACCCCTCTGACAGAGGAACATCTCTGTACTGCCCTGGGCTCGCTGCTCAGCCGGAAACAGAGGTGGCCGAGGAAGGGGACGTGGGAACTGAGCTCTAAAAGCAGAACCCAGAAAGCAAGAAAGCTGGGGTGACGTCCAATCAGACCCTCCCTTAGACCTCCTGTCTCCTGCTCCCCGCCCTGCTACCACTCAGACCCTCTTTTCTCGGCCTCTACTCTCAGCCCCTTAAGGGCGGCCTCCACAAAGCAGCCAGAACCGCTGTGTGAAATGCACTTACAACTGCGACGTCCTTCCACAGACGAGGGCCTGAGTCTTCGGACAGGCCATGCCCTAGCCACTCCTGTTCCACCTCCCACCTGACCACAGTGGTGAAGACTCTGCTGTCCCCTGCATGCCCCATGTTTATGACACGCTTGGTTTAGCCCCTCTGGCTAGAACATGTGCTCACCTTCTTCTGCGTAGCCAGCACCTGCCCCCACGCAGACCTCGTCTCCTGCAGGAAGCTCCCAGCCTGCACTGCACGCCTGCCCCGCCCCGCCCCCCAGGGGCTGCCTGCTAGGGAGGCCCAGACCACAACTGCAGCATCCAAACAGCTTCGCCCTCAGCACATTACACGGTGCACGCTGTGTAGACACCACTCAATCAATGTTTGAACTAAACTCCATCTCTACTTGTTCACACACAGAACACCAGCTGCTGTGCACGCACGTAAATGTCCACTAAGCCTATCCTGTGCCGGGCACCACAGGAAAAGCAGAAACCAGGAGGCTGAGGGCAGAAGACCTAACGGGAAAACATGTGATGGGGTTTGCACGTGATGATGGCCTGGCACTGCGGAGCCCCGGTGCTCCTACAGGGTTTATCGGTCCACTGACAGCACCTAGGACCGGAGCTCTACAAGAGCGGGGCCCCGTCTGTTCTGTTCACCTGTGTCCTCCATGCCAAACACAGAACTCCACAGGTAACCAGTGCGCAGCCAGCAGTCATGGAGGGAATGAAATGCTGCACGCCACAAAGACTAGGACCCGGTGAGGCACAGTCAGGGCTCCCCAGAGGAACAGGACCAACAGGACACAGCAGTGGGAGACGACTGCAGCAGGACCCCTGCTGGCGGCAGGCTGTGTGTTCGACTAACCCAGCCCAGCTGGATGGTTGTCCCCATCCAGCCACTGCACTAGGAAAGATACAAATGAACTTTGGTCACCTCTCCGCCCCAAACACAAAGCATCAGAGTTACACACGTTGCATTTCTGCTCAGCTCTGGGAGGCCCCAATGCCTGCCAACTGCAAACTGGTACCGATGCCCCACTGCACAAAGGACTGCCCCACACGGACTGCCATGGGCACAGACTGTTTTTGCAACCACCCTTCATCGCCAGGCTGCTGCTGCTATGCCAGCACGTAAGCCGCTACGCGAAACTCAAGCGTGGGGAATGCACAGGGACCAGAAGCAGCGAGGCAGCTATGACCTGCTGTAATTCCCAGGCCAGCTTCTCTTCCACAGGTCAGGGGAAAACCACCACTGGAAATTTCTAGAGACCCAGACCACCACGAAGACGTAAAATACTGAAATATTGATCAAATGCAGAGTACTCAACTCAGATTCTATCACACAAGTGGTTTTTTTGTAAAACGGTCCAGTAAAATGCTCCCTGATCAAATTAGTATGTAAGAAAGCAGTCCGCCTGGAGACTGGCTAGACACAGCAGCACAGTAAGGTTCAGGAAACCAACAGAAAAGACCTGTCTGACCAAATGCTTCCTGAAGTTCTTTGACTAGGGAAGCCACCTTTCCAGGAACCCTGTGACAGGGCCTGAGAATGACATTTCACGGACAACTGTGGCCAACACTGGTGTTTGACGTGGGAGGGATACAGAGCCCAGACAGGAGGAAAGGGGGTGGGGCCCTGTGCCCACTGCAAGCAAGGGAAGGAGCTGGCTTGAAGCCCAGAGATGGCCCGGGGCAAAAGAGCGTGTTTCGCAGCCCTCCAGGGTAACAGGGGTACAGAATCCTGTCTGTAGAGGTCTCCCAGCCCCGCCATGTTACACACGGCAAAGACGCCTGCATGGGGCTTCCCAAACTCGGGATGGTTTCACTGAGCACTTCTTTATGTGCTAGGTTTTACCTGCATCGTCCTCACCGAATCTGCACAGGTCGGTTACATCAATGTCTTTATTTTACAGGAAAGGACACAGAGACTCAGGTCCAGTGACTTGTCCAAGGTGGGCCAGGGTCTCCGACCTGGGGTGGGGGCCAGACTCAGAAGCCCGTGCTCCCGAGTACCACACCACCATCGGGAAGTAAGCGGCTCCCAGTTAACGTTCTGGATAAGACAAACTAACTAGCGGCCTCACAACACGCTCTGGGGTCAGCGTGAGGCCTCTCACAGGTCACGTGACGCCCAGCTCAAGAATACCGTGTGCAGTTGCTCCAACGGCAGGCTCCGGCAGAGACTGAAATCCTTTACGACTGTCAAGGAAAGAATCAAAGATGCATTCCAAGGTGCACACTCGGTGGTTAAACAGGTTGCGTTCTGTCTTTGTCTGTCAAATATCTCACCATGGAATGCTTTGCCTAACGTGTTCAGAATCTAAGCTGAACACACACACCCACACCCACTCTCTCTCTCTCCCCTTCCACATGAACTTTCTTCACTGCTGCGGAGAGAGTAACAGAAATAGTACCAAAGGCAGTCTGCCCCACAGTAAATAGTGGCAGCCTCTCCCCAGGGCTGCCTCCAGCCTTTGTCTTGGAGATCTCCTGCTAACCTACAATAAACAGAAGAAACGATGCAGCCCCAGGAAAACACATACAGAAGAGAATCTGGAATATCTTGGCCTTTTCTGTTTATTCCCCTCCTGACTGATGACTCCAACACCTGCCAGGAAACTGCCCCCATCTGGAAAGCCACTTAGAATTCTTGACCAAACTGTCAGCGAGGTACTCGTGTAAAATTAGCTTTAATCCTGGGCTCATATGTCTTAATCTTCTTATCTGTGAAAAAAATATGGAAAGCATCTTGCCAACACAACTGACAGTCTATTAATACGTGGCAACTGCTTTAATCCGGCGACACTATCTCAATCCTTCAAGTCATTTATTTTTTCAGGAATTATTATAAACAGTTCTGTGCCGCGACAAAAAGGTAGATCTGTCACTGATGTGTCAGCTCTGGCCCCTGACTAGTTCTTTGGTGAAGAATGCAGCTCCTCTCACACACGCTGTTGCTAGGCGATGCCTGACTCTCGGTGCACAGCAAGCTCAGGGGGCACCCGACCAGCTAATGCAGGGCAGGTGGCCCCGGGTAACCCAACTCTTTCCTGGGTACTCAAATATATTTCTCCTCTGGCAACTCTCAACCGTGCACACGGAGATTACGGGGGCGTAGTGTTTAGAGTTGACATCGCACACTTCCTACACTTCTTTCTGGAACACTCTTCACCTTGCCATTTCCTTTGCTTACTGAAATCCAAGCCAGTCTCCGAGACTCTACTCTTACTGCTAGACACCTATGCTTCCCACAACAGCAGGAGCTCCGAGCACTAGTTGAATGGCCTTTACTAGACACGCGGGAGGTGATTTACAGACTTAGTCTCATTGACCACAGCCACAGCCCCACGACATCTTCACGTCCTGTAGGACCAACCACCATGAGAGCTGAACCACACCTGCCTTCTCTATTTCTACACTCACTGAAGCCCCTGGCGGCAGAACTTGCACTGCAGGCACTTTTGTGCCTTGAATCAGATAGAAAACCCATAAACTTAATCACACAGTCAGCAACGTTGCCCCAAACTGGTGGGAGAAATCCAGCGATCCAGCTTTGGTGGCACTTTTCTGTTCTGCCACTAGGTGGCGAGACACCAGAACAGCTGAGGTGCCGCGAAGGTGGCTGAAGCTTGGGAGAAAGTTCCAGTAGAGAGGATGGAAATCCCCTGTCTAAAGCGAAGCTCGTGGGAAGGAAATCCATGAGCTACAGACTCCTGCTGAGGCAGCAGAGCAAGACTGATGACACTGGGGAGTGTGGGCCGGGTCTTTGTGTGTGTTCAAACTTGCCTCAGCCACTTGCGGTCGGGATCCCGGGCGAGCGAAGGAACCCAGCTCCCTGCACACAGTCCTCCTTTGTACGGCAGGGACCGTGCTTCAGCCCAGCAGCCTCAGGAAAGATCACATGAAATGGTGTACACACAGCACATGGGGACGTGGCTGGCACACGCCACACATTCCATGCTGGCATCGGTATCGGTATCAAACTCAGAGGAACGCAAAGCAAACACACTGAAGCCACCTTAAAGCGAGGGCCTTGGATGCAAGGCCAGCCGCCAGGCCCCCAACACTGACTGGTGAATGCCTTACAGTTTGGCCCCTTCCAAGGAGTGGAACCATTAGATCCAAGAGCTGCCTGGACACCCAGGATGCTGAACGCGAGCCCTCCTGAAGCAGAAAAAAGCACTGCGGTGAGGTCACACCTTGCCCTCCTGAGCAGGATTTACGGAGACCCTGTTCTGTGCCAGGCACTGAGCTCCGCACGGGGAGACAGGGATGGGAAGGCAGATAAGGCCGCAGATCCCTAGTGGGAGAAGAGAGAAAATAAACAGCTGGCCGCGTGCAGACAACTGGACAATTGTGGAGACGGGTGCTCTAGAGAAAAAAGCAGGATGGTGGCAGGGTGAGTGGCTGGGGATGGCTTCTCTGAAGCCGAGACCTGAGACCTGACGGACGAGAAGGGATGAGTCAGGTAAAGGCAGGGGGGTCCCAGGTGAAGGCAGCCCCCCCAAAGTACAAAGGGCCTAAGGACAGACAGAGCCTGGAGGCCCATGTGACAGGGAGGAGGCTGGAGAGAGCAGGGTAGGGCCCAGAGGCCGTGCAGAAGAGCCTGGATTTATCCAGCGTAAAGGCTCGGACACAGGCCCTGGACTCTCGGGACCCAGCGGCCACCACAGTCGATGCTGCAAACACATCCTTTCGCTTCTGAGCAAAGGGTAGCCCGTTTTCTCACCCTCACCCGCTCACACTCACGCTCTGCTCTAGCAGATGCAATGTGGGGATTTATTCTGGGTAAACAAGTTCCCAAAAGTCTGTGTGGCAAACCTGGGGGAGTTTAATTTAGCAAAGGCATTTTAAACTTACTGCGAAATGCAAAGCCTGCGTTCTAAACATGTGTGTGGAGTAACTACCACTGTCTCTATGACTTCCTACTTCTCTCTGAACACCATAAATAGCAAGAGCGAATGCAGTGCCCTACGTGGGTCAGTTCTCAGGAGGACAAGTGCCCATGAACCGGATGCTGCTGACACACTGGAAAGGATGAGTGTGGGCTCTCAGACTCAGTGGCTGCAGACAGGCACGCTGGTCCCAGCCAGCCCTTACGTAGCCTTGGGCTTCGGCCCCCGTGAAATGGAGCAGCTTAGACCTGGAGCGTTTCTGAAGGTTGCTCCCAGCTGATACTCTGCCAGGTCCTCACCTTGGACCTGAGATGCTGCTGAAGGTCAAGGAAAATACTGGTCCTGGGAAATGAAGTCCACAATGCACACGTAGCTGCCAAAGGCCATGAGGGAAAAGAAGGTTGGGAGGATGAGCCCCAAGCTCTAAATGGAAAATAATTTATTCCTGGATAGTTTTATTTAATCCTGTAACCCAGTGGGCCTCACCCAAGAGTAATTCACCCCAATGGAAACATGGGCCAATGTCTGGAGACATTTTTGGTTGTCATGATGGGGAAAAGGGCACCGCTCCCGGCATCTAGCAGACGCAGACCAGGATCCTGACCAACATCCCATGATGCACAGGACAATCGCTTCCACCAAGAATGATCTGACCCCAAATGCCAACAGTGCTGAGGTTAAGAAACCTTGCATTAATTACTTGGGAAAAAACTAAGTTAGATCCTTAACTCATATTATGCACCAAAATAAACTCCCCATGGATGAGATGGCAAAAACCAGCTTCAGTGATTCACCTCTTCTCTCCTCCTCACTCGGTGTGTGGACTTTGCAGTGGTGCCATCATAGCTCACTGCAACCTCACACTCCTGGGCTCCAGAGATCCTGAGTAGCTGTGACTACAAGGCACGTGCCACCGAACCTAGAAAATTTTTCTTTTCTTTTTTTGCAGAGACAGGGTCTCACTATGTTGCTCAGGCTGGTCTGGAACTCCTGACCTCAAGTGATCCTCCATCCTTGGTCTCCCAGAGTGCTAGGGTCACAGGTGTGAGCAACTTTGTAGATTTAAATGTGTGTAGCATCCTAGGACTTTACTAGGTCAGGTATTATGGAACACCAAATCTCGTGGGTGTCGACAAAAATCCCTTAACCCAGTGGTTCTCAACTGGGGGTGATTCTGCCCCTAAGAGGATGCTAAGCAACGTTTGGAGACATTTTTCCTTGTCATGACGGGGGGGGGGTGGGTTGGCTGGGTGCCACTGTCATCACATGGGGGGAGGTCACAGATGCCGCTAAACATCCTACAACGCCCATGATCCCCCACGAGCCCCAGTATCGATAATACTGAGGTGGAGAAACCCTGCTATGACTACGAGGAGTCTGTTCCCTGCCCAGGCATCTAATCAGAACCACAGCTAGCAGTAACCGGCAGCTGGCCCCACATGCCGGTGGGTCAATTACCCGATACACTCTTCTGTCACAGACAACCCTCAGACTTGCTTATTTACCATTTTACAGATGCAGGGACTGAGGACAAACAACGTGCCCAAGGTTCTGGGCAAGAAAGTGGCAGAGGCAGGATGTGAACCAGGTGCTTCCAACTGTGCTGCAGGTGTCAACTGCAGCCGGTGCTAGCTCTGGCTCACAATTCCCCCAGAGCTGGAGAGGCAACGGAGAAACCCACAACCCACAATCCACAATCGCCACAGGCCCACGTGGATCCTGTACGCTGGGGCTCTGCTAGCACTTGTAGTGGTTCTCAAACTTCTCGCTCTCAGGCCCCCTCCACGCTTGTCATTGACCAAGGGTCCCCAAGAGCTTTTGTAAATGTGGGTTACAGCTACTGATGCCTACTATACTAGCAATCAAAACTAAGAAAATGTCAAAATATTTATCAATTTATTTAAGATAATAATAAACTCAGGGAAGGTTTACCTAAATAACATATTTTTATGAAAAACAACTTTTCCAAAACAAAAATATTAGAAGAGGGCATTATTTGACATTTTGACAAATCTCTTTAATGTCTGGCTTAAGAGAATATAGCCGAATTTTCTTTTTCCTCTCTCTCTTTTTTTTAAGAGATGGAGTTGCTGGCTGCCACGTTGCCCAGGTTGGCCTCGAACTCCTGGCACAAGAGATCCTTCAGCCTCAGGCTCCTCGGTAGAGGGGACTACAGGTGTGTGCAACACCACACCCGGCTTGAACTCTCTCACCTGCTTCTGTAGTTCACCTATTGCTAGATCACACATCATACAATGTCTAGAAAAAAAACTCCGCTCTCCATTAATGAAAGAATGAGAATAAAAAAGGCAAATACTGTCCTCGTAGTATTATAAGAACAGTGTTGAACTTGTAGTCCCCTTGAAAAGTTCTTGGGGAGTCCTAGGGGTCCTGGACCATCTTTGAGAACCGCTGCCATGTGCTACTCTGAGTACCAGCATTCCAAGGACACTGAATCCTGAACCAACCACAGACCATGAGGCGTTTTACGCCGAGGCACTACGCTAAAGAGCACTGAGCGCAGAGACTGCCGAGTCTGAGAGGCAGCACGACAGGACTGAAACCCAAATGCCGACGAGGGTAGACAAGCCCCAGGAGAAAAGGAAGTGGGCTGGGCCCCAAGCAACACGCTGGAGACAGCGGTGTCTGGGAGGGTGCACGGTCTGTCTCAAGGACGGCAGCCACCCCTCAGCCCAGGGGAATCGTCACTGGGCAAGACACACAGGCCAAGGGTGGTTGGCCTGTTTTCCAAGACAAAATCTCAGAATTTTTAAGTGTTGGCTCCTAACTAAAAACAAACAAAAACCTAAATGGGCAAAATTAATGGCTGCCTGCACCTCAAGCAAGTTTGTGACTTCTGCCTGTGGTTTTCAACTCTGGCTTCAAGTCTTAAAACATCTGCGGAGCTTTGAAAAACTACAACACCCTAGAACTCCTGGAACCATCTCCAATGGTGCAGCAGTAGCTTTTATTTTCCTCATCAACCTCCTTAAATAAGGGTGAAGTGCAATGGGCGTTGAGAGTCACAGTGAGTGCTATGCCAAGCATTAAGTGACAAGACTACCCTGCAGACATGCTGGGGGGCGGGGGACGGGGGGTTTACCCTGAGGTCCCATGCCCTATCTTTCTCTATGGAGTCACACAGTACTTCACCTGGACCACAACTCCTCCTAAAACAAAACAAAGAAACCTTGCTGCCCTGCCACCACCACTAGGCCCTGAATAGATAACAAGGCAAATCCCTGTGCTTTGTGATTGCTTCAAAGTACCATGGAGAGCTACCAAGGCCAGGCCAAGCCAGTACCAGCCATCTCTACGGTCTGGCCTGTCTCTTGCTGTTTTCATAAATGGTGCTCTCCTCTCAGATACCCAAAGGGCACCCCACCCCTCCCTAAACGCCCCCATCTCCCACTACACCCCAGCCTACTCTCTCTATAGAATAGGTCTGAACTCGCTCACGAGGCTGGAATTCAACCCTTACCTAAAACGCCCCCTTCCTCACCCCCAAATACTGTGCTTCCCCCAAATGCCAGTCTCAGCTCACCTACTCTACCCTCGCCCAATTCCCGTGGCCTCCACTCACTCCAATGACCTCAGAGTAGCAGCACACACCAGATCCCAACAGACCCTAACACCCAGGCAATGCACAAGGGCAACACGAGTGCAGGGAAGATTCCATTTCCCAGCTAACTGAGGCAGGCTGAAGACTTGGTTGAAACGCTCTGCAGAACTGTAAGCCCTTCTGTGTCTACACAGCACCCTGGGCAAAACTTAAACTTTTTCAAAGTGTATAGAGACTCTGCAGCCTCTGAGTCATCCCGTCACCTCTCAGGCTCCCAGGGAGCCCCAGGCTCCCTCTGCCACAGACACAGGAGGCACACGCAAGGTAAAAGATAGATTCCAATCTCAGGACAAATCCCAGGGTTAATTATCATCATAAATTCATGAGAATGTTCAAACAGCTATTTCTCCCTTGGGCAGGGGAAGGGGGCGGTGAGAATTGTGTGAAATGAGGAGTCCAACTAAGTTCTAGCTAATCAATAAAAATTCAGTTGCATTTCATCGTCTCAGGGGTTAGGTTTTAAGTCAACCAGTAAGGTCCAAACTGAAAGTAGTCAAACCACCCTTGAATATCTCTCTACTCACACTTGGCCGGGCTCACAGATTAGTGGTTCTCAACTGGAGACAATTTTGCCCCCAGGGGATACTGGCAATGTTTGGAGACATTTCAGTTGTCATGACTGGAGGGTGGGGGTAGAAAGGTTGTATCATTGGTATCTAGTCGGGGTAGAGGCCAGGGAGACTGATCAAATCCCTACAATGCAGGGGAGTCCCCCATTGCAGAGAATTATCTGGTCCCCCAGGTCTACAGTGCTGAGTTCGAGAAACCTTGGGCTGGGTGATCACTCAGGGACAGGCAGGACGGAACTCAGGAGGATGGAAAGCCCAGCGCCTGCTGGTCTGCCATCACGGGCTCAGTCTGGGGCCATCTCCGAGGGGGGCATGGCCACCTGCACTATTTAGATGCTTTCTTTGCCAAACATCTTACAATGCACAGGGTAGAGAATTATCCAGCTCAAAACGTCAACTGTCCCAAAGCTGAGAACCTGCTTCCTACCGTTTCCCATGTTTCCACCATGTATGTCTACAGGCCAGAAAGGAATTTATAAGATATCTTCTAACGCTGGGATCTAGACTCCAAGATGTCCTATAGTTCAAATATTCTTTGCATACCTTCTCCCCATTCTTCTTTATCTTTCCCAGGGACAAACTCTGCCTTCAAATCATGATGTCCGTCTACAAAGCAAAACAACTCCAGAGACAGGACAGTTAATGAGCTGGGGAGGTATGAACAGCGAAATGCCAAGCAGGAGAGACTATCCCTGGACAGCGTAAGACACACACACACACACACTTTCCCAGGAGAGAGGTCCAACTGGACTTTTACAGACACAGACTACAGGACTACCACGAAAGGGCCGTGGGAGCTGATGTCACCATGCACGAGAGGATCACCACGGCAACAGGATGCTGTACTGGATACACAACTGAAAACATGTCCTTGTGCATGAGCACGGCACACCTAACCCGTACTACTCAAACCAGTGGGCCTCAACACTGGCTGCATGCCAGAGCTGTCTGTGCTGCTAACTGTTCAGATGCCCAGGACCCAAGCAACACCTCGCAGAATCAGCAAGGTGTGGGGACTGAATATCTGTGGTTTTCAGAAAGCTCTCCAGGTGATACTGATGCCCAGCCAGGCGGTATCAGGACGGCCATTGCTCAGACTGACACAGAGGTGGGACTGGCCCAGAGAAAACAGACAGCAAATGGAGGAGGAGCTGTGAGGATGGAGCAATTTAGGATCCTAGCCTGGAAAGGCAGAAGCCAAGAGGGCATTTGACTGGAGTTTACACAGCAAGAGAAAACACATGTCTATGCAGCAGTCCCTAAAGCTTCAAAATGCATAGGCGAAGAAGTCCCCCTTTACATAGTGAAGAAGACATTAAACACCCTAGCAGAATGAAAGCCAAACCAGAAATGGAGTCTTCAAGAAACATACAGCCACTGATTAGAGGATGCCAAGGATATCTGAGGCACAAAGATCCACTAAGATCGTCAGAGGCAAAATGGTAGGCGAGGGAGGCATTTATTAGGGAAAAATTTGAAGTACAAAACACTCCATTTCTCTGACACTTTTTGGTTCAACTATGCCATTTACAATGGACAGCTCATGTGCCCAGCATATGCTAGAAACAGTGTCCCCTGGAAAATAGCAATGCATAATTTACCCTGTGTGCTCAATGTGCCCCTCACAACAGGGTCCTCACTGATGAACTCATTCATTCAGCTAGTGTTTCTTGGATTTCTACTCTGTGCCAGGCACGGTTCTAGTTGCAGGGGACCTATCAGTGACCAGGACAGATAAAAATCCCTGGCCTTATGGAGCTTATATTCTAGTGGAGGAGCAGTCAAACCAACAAGTGAAATCTAGTGTGCTTGTATAGTGACAAGTGGGGTAAAGGGAATAAGGAACGTGGGTATCACTTAAGATGGTGGCCAGAGAAGTTCTCAGCAATAAAATAACATATAAGTAAGAAGGAGCGAGTTATTATCTGGGAGAAAATGGTTTTAGTCAGAAGAACCAGCAGAAAAAAGGCTAAGAGGAGGAAGTGTGTGGACCACAAGAGAGTGCCAAGGGGAGTTAGAGCAGAGCGAGTGAGGGAGTAGCGAGACAGGACAGGGGGGAGTCGGGGGTCCACTCTGGCTTCTGGGTTGAGAAATTTTCAGATGGGTAAGGGGGGTGGAAAGGGGAAGTCCAAGTGGTGGTGAGAAGTGGTCACCCTCCAGAAACGCTGTTAGGGTAGATTTTACTGTGGAGTATGAGAGACAGAGGGGAGTCTGGGGTGACTTCAAGGTCTTGGGCCTGAGCAAGTCGAAGAATGGACTTGCTGTTTACCACAGTGGGAGAAAAGACTGAGATGTGCAGGTTTTGGTGGGGGGTGGGGGGTGGGGAGGAGGATAAGAATTTTGTTTTGAGTGTGCTGTTAGATGTGTCTGAAACATCCACAAGATGTTAAATATGATGTTGCACATATGAATCCTGAGTTCAAGAAACTATATGGGCTCCAGATGTAAATATATCAAGTATGTCATGTTGATTCCCCTTTATATAGTCCCTCTCCTGCCTTTAACTGGACCTCATGAGTTGGAATGCCTCAACCTGGCATGGGCTCTTTTACCTTATGAAAGAGGCGCAGCTTAAAATGGCCAAGAATGGGGGGCTCTCAAACCAGATCACCTTGGTTCACATCTCCATTCTTTACAAGCTGCGTGTCCTGCCTAGGGTAAGTAACTTACCCACTCTAACTCAGTTTCCTCACCAAGAGAATGGGACTAACAGTATCTATGCTTCATAGAGCTTTTGTGAGGAGTATTACTAGAGATAACAGTACATCGAGATGTTGAAAGGCACCTGGGGTCATCCCAAATGCTCCACAAGGCTGAGCACTTACTATCATCATTCATTCATTACTGCAATTCGGTAGGAAAACCTCAAGACACCCTCCAATAAAGGCGGCATGGTATGGGGGAGGTAGGGCCAGACAGGTAGAGAGCCTGCTTACAGTAGTGCACCGAGAAAAGGAGGGAGTTAAAAATAGGCCTCAGAAGTCCTGAAGCTACAGCGATAGCAACACGACTGACATCAACCTTACGGGAGCTTCCTCTGGGGGATTTGGAAGTGTAACCTTGTCAAAAATCGCTCAAGTGGGATGTCAGCGCTCCACAGAGAAGGAAATCATCCGGTCTGTCTCTCTGGATGGGCAGCCAAAAAAAAGGGGGGGGGCAAAAAGCAGCTAGAGCTTTCCGAGGCCCAGATGCCGTGGCTGGGCCTGGATCAGGGGAGACAAGGCGCCCCGAAGGATCTGGGAGGACTACGGGCTGAGTTCGGGGCAGAGAATGAGTGAAAACCGCCTAGGCTTCCTGTCCTCGGCGTGGGGCCGGCCCGCGGAGGACGAGGACCTCACGGGATTAGGGGATGGGCAGCTGAGCCGGAAAAGGGGAGAAGCCGGTCCCCGAGGCCGAGGGGGCGGGGAGGGAGCGTGGCGCGCTCGGGCCCACCACCAGGCCCCAAGGTCTATTTACATCCGAGGCCCGGGCTCTGAGGCCGCGTCTCCCGTCCCCTTCAGCCCGGGGTCTGACCTGCGAAGCGGAGGGGCCTCGAGGCTGCCACCGCAGCGGCCTCCCGGCTCCTCTGGCCGGACCGTGGCAGGGGCCGGGGCTGGCGAGAGTGATGGGTCGGGCCGGTGAGCCCGGCCTGAGGGGAAGCAATGGGGGGCGGCCGCGGGTCCCGCTGGGTCGCTACCCCAGAGCGGACGGGACTCCCGCACTCCGCGGCGCTCCCCCCTCAGGCCTGTGGCCCGTGGACCCCCCGCCGCCCGTTCCCCGGCCGCCAGCTGGCCCCCGGCGGCGCCTCCCCTACCTTCGTTCGCCAGGTCCGCCATTTTACTTCCTTGAGCCCTCCCACAAGGCCCCGCGCCGGCCCGGGCTCGCCTGCTTTCTGCCAGAAACTCCCGCGCGTGCGCACCTAACAAGCCGACGCCGTGCGAGGCGGACAGCTTTGCGCATGCGCGCTGAGCCCCGCGCGGAGTCGAGTGTCGATGGCCTTCCCCACCTGGCCGCGCTCTGAGCACGCGCCTGCGCACTAACCGCCCTCCGCCTCTTTTTCCCGCCGACGGAGGGGCGTGGGCCGGGCCGGGCAGGGCGCGTGCGCAGTGGCGGCCGCAGCCGGGGGGAGGGTTTCTGTGGGGCTGCTCAGAGCGAGCTGGTCTCGACGCCCCTGATTTCCCACTTGTTTTCCGGGGGTCCCCAGCGGTGGCAGAGTGAGCCATCGAGCCGAGGCCTTCCTCCAGGTCGATCCCTGGGGGCGCGGGGGCTTTCCACACGCGCAGACGGGAAGCCTGCTACCTCATGCCTCAGTTTCCCTGCCCCGGAGCCAGCGCCGTTGGCAAACGCTTTTCTGAGGCCGCGCGTGGAGGTGGCGGGAGGGCGCGGGGTGGCTGTGTGTGGGGGCGGGGAAGCAAAGCTCAGAGGTCGAAGAGCACTGGCCTGGGTGGGGGTGGGACGGCCAGGTGTGAGGGCAGGTGCTGGCCGGGGGAGCCGGCGCAAGGGACTTGACCTCTCTGAGCCACGACAGTGGGAACCCCGGCACCGCCAGACCCACGACGCCCCTGTCATCGCGCTGGGCCTCAAGGTTCCCCATCTGTACAATGGGACCATCAACCTCAAGGCTTATGGGAGGCTAGAGGACTTCCTGGGCCTCAAGGGTCTCCATCTGTAAAATGGGACCATCAACCTCACAAGGCTTATGGGAGGATATTGGGCCTCCTGGAGTCATTCTCTACTCCCCTGCGACGAATCCCTGAGCAAATCATGTGGCCTTGGCCTCACTTCCAAAATAGAGTCCGTATCCCCCTGTTCTTACCAGCCTGCCTGTCACCACCCTAGGCCACATTATCCTCATCTCCCTCCGGGACGACTGGACAGCCTCCTCTCTGCCGTCCTTCATTTCATTCTTACTGAGCTCCAGGCTCCATACTCTACAGGGCAGCAGGACGAGGAATCTTTTAAAACTATAAGCTAAAGATATAAATATCAAGGGCACATCCATCCATCCCCAATGCTCCCAAAGGGAAGCTAAACTTGGAATCAATTCTAAACCTCTTATTCAGGAGTACTGCTAAGCCCACTGTTCTTGGCTCTGACACCCGGGCCTCATTCACCCCTGCTCATTGCGTCTCAGCCACACCAGCCTTTCTCTCCCTGGAGCCCAGCAAACTCACTCCAGCCTCAGGGTCTTGGCACTTGTTGATCCCTCAGCTTGGGACTTTGTATTCCAGGCCTGATGTTAGGTTCGAGTCCCAGCTCTGCCCCTTCTAGAAGGCGGTGGAGCAAGTCCTATAACCTGTGGCTCAAATCTGGTCTATGAGCTGAGAGTGGGTTTTTTTTTTTTTTTTTTAACTGGCTGGGGAAAAAAATATCAAAAGAGGAATAGTATCTCCTGACATGAAAATTGTATGAAATTTAAATTTCAGTCTCCATATATAAAGTTTTATTTGAAAACAGTCACACTTACTCATATGTTGTCCATGGCTGCTTTGGAGCTATAACAGCAGAACTGAGGCCATTTAACAGAGTCTGTGTGGCCAAAAAAGTATTTACTATTTGTGTCTTTACAGAAAAAGTTTGCCAACGCCTAATCTAGGACACATATATTTACATGGTTATCCTATACTTATCTGTGCAACCAGAGGGGTATGGTAAATGTTTAACAACTGCTTCTCTGCAGGGGAATGTATATGTTAGTATGACTATGTATATGTGTATATGTAGTTTATTGGGGGATGGGATATATTGAATATCGTTTAACAGTATTCAATATATCCCCAATACTCAATATTTTGCCAGCAGGCTACAGGCACAAGCCACAGAACTTGAGTTAGAAATTCTCTGGGAATTGGCCGTGCACGGTGGCTCACGCCTGTAATCCTAGCACTCTGGGAGGAGACTGAGGTGGGAGTTTGAGCTCGGGAGTTCAAGACCAGCCTGAGCAAGAGTGAGACCCCATCTCTACTAAAAATAGAAAGAAATTAGCTGGATAACTAAAAATATGTAGAAAAAAATTAGCTGGGCATGGTGGTGCCTGCCTATAGTCCCAGCTACTTGGGAGGCTGAGGCAGGAGGATCGCTTGAGTCCAGGAGTTTGAGGTTGCTGTGAGCTAGACTGACGCCGTGGCACTCTAGCCCAGGCAACAGATTGAGACTCTGTCTCAAAATAAAAAAGGAAAGACCAGGTTTGGTGGCTCATGCCTGTAATCCTAGCACTCTGGGAGGCCGAGGCAGGAGGATTGCTCAAGGTCAAGAGTTTGAAACCAGCCTGAGCAAGAGCAAGACCCTGTCTCTACTAAAAATAGAAATAAATTAATTGGCCAACTAAAAATATATAGAAAAAATTAGCTGGGCATGGTGGCGCATGCCTGTAGTGCCAGCTCCTCGGGAGGCTGAGGCAGGAGGATTGCTTGAGCCCAGGAGTTGGAGGTTGCTGTGAGCTAGGCTGACACCACAGTGCTCTAGCCCAGGCAACAGAGCAAGACTCTGTCTCAAAAAAAAAAAAAAAAAAAAAAGAAGAAGAAATTCTCTGAATGTCAGAGAATGTCAGTCCACCTGGGCACCCACAGTGTATAGAACACCATCCTTCTCATTCCTGCTTGTTAGTTTCACTCTGTTCAAACTTCTTGTGGGTGGGTCACCTCAGCCTTTGCCATCTCTCTGAACCCTCTGACTTTGAATGAACTTAATGCTTTTCTTTTGGTTTAAGTTTACATTAAATAGATATTTTATATCACCCCTTAAAATAGGAAACCACTACTCTGTGAATAGATAGTTGTAAAAGTAAACATGAAAACAAAACAATGTTTTTAAAGTGGTTACTGTTGCCTGCCAAGGTGCTAAGCCCAAGCTTGCCTTTTCTTTGATGTAAAGGGAGATTAGCAAAGTATTAGACGGTTATTATAGGCATATTATCGCTCAACGGAAACTTAGTACTTGACATGATGAGAAGGAGTGAAAGAATTGAAGACGGGCTGACTATAATCTGCGTGATTTGGTGTCATTTAATGCCATGTCTACATGTCGCCTGAAGTCATGTCATACACCACATTCATCCCAGACTTTGGGAAACTCCCAGCAACGTGTCGTCACTTGCTAAATATAATCCAGTTGTGGCTTTTCAAAGGGACACCAAAAGATGCAAAACCTATCAGCCTAATGAGCCAACTGAATTTCCACTGGTTTCACAATTCTTAGTGTCGATGGCTGCCAGCCCTGTGCCCCCCCCCCGCCCCCCCCCCCGGCCATTGCTTTCTATATTTGGTGTCCTCTAACAAATTAACTTAGTCAACAACCATTTAAACAAATATTTGTTGATTATCTACTATGGTGGGTTTAACATTTGGGCCCAAATTCTTTGACTCTCTTTCCTTCCCTTGAATGTGGGCGGTGGGCTTATTCATCAACAGAGTGCGGTGGATGGAAACGACACTGTGTAACTTACAAGGCTGGGTTGCAGCAATGCAACCTCCCCCTGCTTTGCTGGAACAATTGCTCTGAAACCTGTTGGCCATCGGTTGAGCAGCCCAGTGGCTCTGAGGCTGTCATGCTGTGAGGAGGCTGACAGCACCGTCCTGAGCAAGAGATGCCCAGCCAACCCCCAACTTCCCGCTGCAGCCACTGACTATCGCTGGATGAGAGACCCTGAGTTCTGAGAAACAACCACCCAACCTAGCCCTTCCCATTCCTCACCCACAGAAAATATGAAATACAAATGATACTTGCTGATAGAAGTTGCTACTACATTTTGGGGATATTTGTTACGCAGCAGTGTATAGCCACTACACTTACCATGTGTCGGGCACCATTCTACACGCTGGGTTCCCAGGATGAACAAGACAGACCCCGCCTTCATGGAACATTGTGTCCTTTTATGGGGAGACTAATGAGATACTGACAAGCTCTACAAAGAAAACAGTGTATGGTGACCTCAGGACAGAAAGAGGAGCTACTTTACGTTGGTTTGTTGGGAAGTCCTCTCTGAGGAGGTGACATTTTAGTAGATCTGCAGGAAAAGCATTCTAGCTACAATAGCAAGGGCAAAGGTCCTGAGGCAGGAACCAGTGTGGTGTGCCAGAGGGACAGTGAGGAGCTCCGTGTGGCTACAGCAAAGTGACCAAAGGGGGAGGTGGAGGAAAGGAGGTCAGGGAAGGACCACAGCGAGGATTTGGGGCTTTTTCCTGATTGCAAGGGTTGGGAGCAGGAAATGGGAGGGATTCAAATGACTTGCTCTAAACTGCTCATTGCTACCCCTGCTACCAACATCCTCCTTGGCTCCCCAGGGTTCAGGTCTCAGAGGACTCCCTAAGCCCAGGCTGAGCTCTGAGGACCATGGTCCTCCCTCCTCTGCAGCCAAGGACAGGACAGTGGCTTCTGCAGTTGGGCTCCAGGAAAAAGGGCCTTCACAGCTCTAATACGGTGCTCATCTTCCCGTCACAGGCAGGGAGCCCGTGTGTGCAGCACGTGCCCTGTGTGGAGTCCACACTGAGGTCGAGTGTTGCTCAGAGTCAGGTGGGGACATCATGGTTGCCTTTTTTGCTCATCACCTTTGCTGTCGTCCCTAGTCCACGGGGTCGAGTTCCTGACAGCGTGATGTCCCGTGCAATTAAGAGCGGCACTTCACCCGTGACAATGGGGACCCCTGACCCAAGGCATATAAGTGTGACTCCCCAGGAAGTTGAGGGGGGGGGTCTTGCTCTTGCTCAGGCTGGTCTCGAACTCCTGACCTCGAGCGATCCTCCTGTCTTGGCCTCCCAAAGTGCTGGGATTACAGGCGTGAGCCACCACGCCCGGCCAGGTCATGCATTTGGGGCAGGAATTACACAGAAGTCATGTGCGTCCTTCCTAGCGTATCCTGAGGCACATGGTGACGATTGTGCCATTATTGCTGGTATAACTTAGGTCACTTGGTTTAGACGGTGTCTGCCAGGGGACTACTTTTCCCTTTGTAATTACTGAACATCTCGCGGGAGATTCTTTGAGTCTATGAAAACAAAGCATCCGAGGAAGAGAAGGAGCAGGAGGAGGGGGGAAGGAAGGAAGCTAGCTCATTCTCTTCTTCCTATCCTGCATGCTTCCAGGCAAAACCCAAGCTTGCAGCGTCCCCAGTAAAAAGGAAGAGGCAGTGTCACACAGTGACCACTGGGGGGCAGCAGAGGACTGGGATGACTTCAAAACTTGGCGGGGAGCAGGGGTAGGGTGCAGGGGCCGGGTGCAGGGGCGGGGTGCAGGGGCTGGGGAGACGTTCCTTTCCTTCCGAGTAGCTACTCTTATTAGGACTCCAAGGCTCGGCATCCGTCCAGGATCTGGCGTGGTCCACGAGCCAGGTCGTGCAGGTGGAGGTCGGAAGTCTCAGCTGCGTGACACTCCAGGCTGACGCTGCTTTTGCCCGGGGCTCCCGGTTCAGGAGGGCTTCAGGGGGTTCTGAGCGTGGCTGCAAAACTCGTGGGTCCTGAGGGCGTATCAGTTTGGAGACTCGTTGCAATCCCCAGACTACATCTCTAGCACCTGTACGCCATGGGGGAATTTACTGGAAAGTTACAAGGACGCCCATGAGATCAGAGGGAAAGGAGAAGAAACTGGCAGCTCTGGAGGGTCTTGGGCGTGGGAACCTGTTGAGCAAAACCAGCGGGGCGCCTCCCTGAGAAGGCCCGAACTTTGGTGGCTTTCAGTTTCACTACTTAGCTTGCAGTTCGGCTCCTAAGGAGAAAGTGTCACATGGGACCAGCATGGCAGGGCACGTTATTAATACCCAGTCCCCACCCCCAAGCAATTCATTCCTCCATCATGTATTTACTGAGCAGGTGCCTCCATGTGCCCAGCCACTGCCTTGAGATGCCATTTGAGACATCCAGTGTAATCCCAGCTCCGCCCCAGGATCTAGGAAGTCCCCATCCCCTCTCCCATCCTCCCCCCCAATTCCCTCCTTCCCTCGGCTGGAACAGTGTCCCTGGATGTGTGAGAGCCACCCACGCGGAGACGGTATTTAAAACCCGGCAGTCCTCAAAAGAGAATCAGGGTGTTATTCCAAAAAGAGGTGGGATGATCAATGGCGGTTAGCAAAACCCCTCAGACACCCACGACAGAGGATTCTAGGCGGGGCTGTGACCTCAAACCAGGTTGACAGCGACTCTAGTATTGTGGCTTTCGATACGGACATCCAATGCATGCTATGTATCGCAGCGCAGTACGATGTCCGTACGCATGTGCACACACACACACGAACTGAAATAAAAATTTTACAAAGTCCTGTTTATCTTTATTGCATTGACTCTCCTGAAGTTTTTTAGTTCTATCCTGGTTCATAAAAAAAAAAAAAAAAAAAAAAACTGGCCATAAACCACCAATTTGCTTTGCTAAGCCCCTTGGCCACCTTGGGGCACCGGGCTCCTTAGTGTCCCGCCTTCCTTCCCGTGTTCCCCTCACTTGTAAGATTTTAACAAGCACCTAATTGGCCTGCCTGCTTCCAGACTTTTACTATGCAATCCGCCCTAGCAGAATAGATCTTTCTAAAGCTTTCGATTACACCGAAACCCTCCAGCAATGACCTCCTGCAGGAATTCTGGTTTTAAGTGTCGCCATTCCTCAGCAGCCTCCAGATACTTTCTCTCCGCCATGCTGGGGTTGCTTTCCCTGCCTCCCCAGGGTCGCCGTGAAGCCACCGAGTTGGGATTACACTGGATGCCTCTTCTTGGGTGTCTCAAAGCTGTCCTCACTCACTTGCTCACTGTCTGTACTGAACGAGGCAGGTGAAAGCTACTCGCCACAGAGCTGGTGGGAAAGATAGATTTGCAAACAGTTACTATAAAGAGTGGCAGGGGACACAGGGGGTATAAGTGACCCTAATCTAGCCGGAGAGTATTCAGGAAGCGTTCCTGGAAGAAGTGCCAATTAAAAACCAAAAGTTGAGTGCTAAAGAGGAAGATGCCTCTCAGCTCCCAGGGGACATTGGCAGTGTCTGGGGACATTTTTGGCAGTTAGGATTGGGGTGTGCTCCTGGCAAGGAGTGGGTGGAGGCCAGGGACGCTGCTCAGGGCTGGGGAAAGCTCAGAGAATGATCTGGCCCACCCGTCTGCAGTGGGCAGAGGGAGGAACAACTATCGAAGGCTCACTCCAGTGCTTTCTTTATAATAATTTATTTCTCACGACAACGCTGTGAGATGGGTATTTTTATTATCTTTTTTACCAAGATGGGAAAACTGATGAGAGCAATTTACTTGAGGACACAGTTAGGGAGTGTGGAGCTGTCACTCAAACTTGCGTGGTCTGGGCCCCGCCGCTCCGCTGTGCTGCCTGTCCCGGCCTGGGAGGAGTTGGGGAGTGGCGAAGAGAATGGGAGAAGTGACTGCGTCATGGGAGTCTTGAGGAAGGAGAAGGGCCACAGGGAAGGGCAGGGCGGTGGATGGATGGCGGGCCCATGGATGGAGACACGAGGGAGGTCTGAACGGCCAGATGCCAGCTCCTGCCTCGCTCTGTTGAGGACCAGGCGCCCATGAGCCCCTGAGCAGAGACAGAGCAAGTCGGCAGCACGTGGAGTGGAGCTTCCATTGTGGGAAGGCCACGGTCACTAGGGCGTGGAAGGAGAAGAGGGCAGATTCCAGGGGCAGATGGGCAGCAGCCAGAATGGGGGGTAAAATGAGGGGCAGGGGCACTCTCAGCCAGAAAGCATCCCTCCCTTCTTAGCATACCTGCCATTGGGGGGAGCACGTGGGAAACTGCCACCAGTTTGTGAAGTCAGGGACACCTGTGGGGCCCCCTGGCCCTCCCTTCTGCAGTCCATCTGGAGGCTGTTGGGCAGTTCCAATTATCACCAGGGACCCAGGCTCCTTCTGCCTCATTGCTTTGTCATCTTTGTCATAAGACTTCCACCTCCAGGTCCAAAATGGCTGCTGGCGCTCCAGCCATCATGTCCACGTTCCAGCTAGCAGCCTCCATTTTCCCATGTGTAATGAACGTGACACCTACCTTAAGAGATTGTTAAGAGGAAGAGATGGGACAGGAGAAGCTTCTAGCATGGAGCCTGCTGTGACTAATCAGTGGAAGGACCAAGGTTCCTCTTGCTTGTGAGGCACCGGCACCCTGGGGCCCTATCCAGTGGGCCCCGTAAGTCACTTGTCAGCCTGACTCCCCTGTCCTTGGGCAGCCATCACTGGGGCACCCTGGCCCGTGCTCAGGAGCTTCCACTCCCTCTCCGACTTCACAGGCCCCAGGGCCCAGCTGGGGTCTCCTGCCCTGGGACTCTGCAGGCCACAGGGGGCCTGGCTCTCGGAGGGCGCTGCTGCTCCTTTTGGCTCAGGGCTGCAGCTGGAGGGAACCCAGGGCGAGGGAGGTCTGAGACCGTGGCCCACGCAGGCCGGGCTGAGTGGGTTCCCGCCTGACGCTCAGAGCCCCGCAGCAGTTGGCACAGAGTCGGGACATGGTTGAGCCCTGGGAGCTCCCCAGGATCGGCCACACCACTCGCGGGGCCCAGAGCAAAATGAAAACATGGGCCCTTTGTTCAAATATTAGGAATTTTAAGATGGTGACAGCAGAGCATTAAATGAAGCCCAGGCCCAGGAGTCCCCAGCCCAGGGGAGTGAGGGGTGACTCTAGAGTCACCCGGGACACCAGGCCCTCTTCCTGAGACAGAGGGGACCAGCTTGGCACCCAAGAAGCAGATTTCAAGCAGCTGACTGGGAACTGTCAACCTCTCTGGGACATGCTCCAGCCCGTGGCCCTCCGGGCTCCTGAGCCCAGCCCTCCCCTCTGCCGGGTTTCCTCAAAGTCCCATAACCCCAGCGCCAGAGTCCTCCGAGAGGGACAGTGGCAGCAATATAGTCATGGCCCCCACCCCAATCTCCCCAAGCCAGGCCCTCTGCAGACGGGGCCCGGGAATCGGCCACTTTTCAACAAGTTTATGCACCGAGTCTCAAGTGACCCTGAAGTTTGGCGCCAGCACCATGCCGAGCCCTGAGAACCAGCTGTGGGCTGCACCAACCACGGGCGCGGCTATCTCTTCTGCCACATGTGAACGGGGCTGGTCCGTGTGGCCTAGCCTGGCTGCACCGGGGTCGCAGGGCGAAGGGGACTGGCGGGAGGGAGGGTGCATCCTCCAGGGACATTGCCGGGGGCAGGGGGCAGGGGCTGGGCTGTGGACGGTGACCCCGGACACGAGCAGACTCAGTGTGTTTATTGCTATGAAAAACGAGAGCGACTTCACTGTCATTTCTATTTCTCCGAGAGACGTGACGGAGCGTAAGGCAGAAACCCAGTCTGCACTGGTGACCACAAATGGAAGAAGAGCCGGGTCGTTACAGTCTGTTAACCATGAGCTTACCTGTCTCCCAGGAGAGGAAACGGGTATTTTGAAGACATTCTTTCTGTCTGATTTCATCTAAGTTTTGAACTATAAAGACCAGATAAGCATTGTGATTATTCGTACTTTTTGCTTCTAAAATAAGTGCGCATGTCTGTTCCCGGTGCCGGGGGAGCGCCGCGCCGTGCTCCTGCTTGCTGGGAAGTAAGGTTTTTAAAGGCCACGTGAGTTGACATTAGTACCTTCCGTGTGAACGAGAACAAAATATTTGGAACTGAATATACGGCAATATACACATTCATAAGAAAACGTTCTAATAACAATTAGAGCACAAAACTATTGGTATGAACATCTTTCCAAAATGAGAAACTATTGCATTTCATTAGACGGTGCTTCCTAGACCCAGGGTGACTGTCGCGTTTGCAGCTGGCGCAGGGCAGGACTCTTGCACGCAGCAATCCAAGTGCAACGGCTACGTGTTTCCAAGGAAGAGGCAAATTCGGAGTGTCTAAAGTTCAGGGTATTTGTCCCCAAAGGGTTTTGACTTTGAAGAGGTCAAGGTGGGACTCGAGGGGGGCCGGAGTGCTCCAGGACGGCTGATGCAGAGGGAGGTGTTCTGGAAGACTCCGTGGAGCAGTGGCAGGCACTCTGTTTGCGGACGTGAGGGCTGGCTGCCCCTGAAGGCGAGGACGTTGGTGCTGACCTCCCAGAACAGCGGCTCGGCTTGATGTTGACTGTGAACTTGGACCAAACCAATTTCCTTGCTGTTGCTGATAGGACTTCTGGTTCTGGAGTTTTTAAGAGACACTGCTGTGTCTTGGCACAAGTGGGCCCGTTTCCATGGCTTGTTCTTTTTCAGGCTGCGGATATGTCCAGGGACACTGCGATTGCCAACTGCTTCCGGCGAGTCCTTTGGCGTCTAGAGATCTGGCCCCGAGGCCGGGAGGGCTCCCGGCGCAGCAGAGGCCGGCAGGCAGGGAGCGGAGGACGGTCTGTCCACGAAAGGCCACGAGGTGCAGCTGCTGAGATGGGTCTCTTCCCCACGGAGGTGGCAGGGCAAGGGCACTGTGCTTTCCGTTCCCGAGGGGACCCCAGAGATGCCAGGAAGCTCTCTACCTGCCCAACAGCGGCAGGACAAGGCGGGGACAGGCTGTCCCTTCCTTCCTGGGCTCTGCCGGATTTTATTTCTTTTAAATCATGTCGAAAATTGGTACCAGCTGAATGGCGGTACTGACGCTCTTAGCACGGCCTTTGGGGACTCTGGGCGAAGTTCACAGTTCCAGCAGAGGAGGGTTTGTCCCGAATAAGGAACGGAAGGTGTGGGGTGGCCCCCGGCGGGCTGCCCGGGCACTCAGGAAGCCCAGGGTACAGCCCCGGCGGCGGGAGCCCCGACGTGAACGACCGCAGTGTTAACATCGTTTTTCTTCTTGAACGAGAACTCGTCCTTCAAGGGCGCTGACCCCGGGCACCCCCTTGAGTCAGAGTAAACATCACATCGTCTGAGAGGCACGAGTGCGGTAGGGCCAGTGAAGTCCCAGTTCCCAGAGTGGCCGGGCGACATCTTCCGGAACCTCTCGGAAGGCGCCCGCCGGTGCTAGATGCCCTGCAGGGCGTGGTTCGGGTCGCTGCGCTCCCGCTTCACCAGCGGCTCACCCGGGTCGGCCTCGCTGCCACGCTGCTCGTCGCTGATGTCGTCTGGGTCGGGAGGAGGGCCGGTGGGAGGTGGGGAGAGAGAAAACCAAATACTCAGAGTCGCACAGGCGCAAACAGGCCAGGGCCTCAAGGACAGGTGGCAGCCTCTGCGCTGGGCTGGCCTGTCCTCTCTGGCCCGTCCAGCGCCCGCAGGTGCCCCTGGGTTGCCAGTGCCGAGGGAGCCTCTGACCATGACGTCCCCTGACCCGCCGACTAGCCTGGGACGTGCTGCCCGCAGAGCTGGGGCCTCGCTGGCCGCCTGGCCCACTTGGGCCACCCCATCCTGGCCTTGGCCTGGCGTGGAGCTGCCAGCATGGTGGGGCTGCGCTTGGGGCGTCACTGGGATGTGGCCGCTGCCCAGGCGACCCCCGCCAGCTGGATGTCAGCTCCCAGAACCCCCCCTCAAGGGGCCGCCCGGTTTCCGCCTGCTTATCGCAAGATGGTGTGGCCAGGCCGAGGCCGGGGTGCTACACCCACCTTTATCGAGCAGCGTCAGCGACAGGGAGGCGAGATCGTTGAACTGAAAGAGAAGCCGAGAGTCAGGGGTGTCCGCAGAGGGTGACAGCTGCTCTTTGGGGGTCCCAGGGACGCTACCAACCGTGCCCCGAGCAGCATCCTCAGTGAAGTGCAGTGACTGGGGCTCTGCCCTGAGGAGGGGCTCCACGCTGCCAGGAGTCTAGGAAGGTCCCTCTCACCTGCCCAGGCCACCCCAGGAGCTGCTCAGGCCAGTGAGGGGACAGGGCACCCAAGGTCCCCAGGGCACGGACACAGCCGCCCACAGGGATGTGGGCAGGTGGTGGGGCCGGGTCACCAGCCCTCAGCGCGCTGTGGCCTCTGAGCGGCAGGAGTGCGGGGAGTTCACCAGGCCTCGCCTCGCCTCACCTCTCCTCAACATGGTCCCCCACAGCCCAGCATGGCCCTCCGGGGTGCAGGCCAAACTCGTACGCGTGTGAGCACACACCCAAAGTCTGGAAACACCTCAAGTGGATAAACCCAGCGTGGTCCATCCATGCACTAGAGTGTCACTCAGCCATGAAAAGGGACGAGGCTCTGACATAGGCCACAGCGTGGAGGGACCTTGAGGACATCGTGCTCAGTGAGAGACGCCAGACACAGAAGGACACACAGTGTGTGACTCCGTCTATATGAAATGTCCAGGACAGGCAGATCCCCAGAGACAGGACGTGGATTTGTGGTCACCAGGGGCCGGGGAGGGGATGGGACTGGGCTTGGAATGACTACTGATGGGGTTGGGGTGATGGAATGTTCTAGAACTAGACAGCAGTGACAGTCAGACATTGTGAACGCACTCAATGTCACTGAATCATGCACTTTAAAATGGCACGCCCTGTGTCATGTGTGTTTTTACCACAGTGAAAAGAGACCTTCGGGCAGGGTCTGCGGCCTCCGCGGCGAGGCAGAAAGCCTGCCGGGGTCACGGTGTGAGGCGCAGGGCAGCCGGGACGCGCCAGCTCTCTCTTGGGGTCACAGGACGCTGCCTGCTGCCTGCGGCCTGGCCCCAGGGTCCCGCAGCGGGAGGGCCTCACCTCGCCCATGACGGCGATCGGCGTCTCTCCGGTGGCCTGCGCCACGCGGTGCTCGACCAGGTAGAACATGTACTCGTCATAGAGCAGCCGGATGAGGTGGAAGGAGCCGAAGCTGGCGGCGCTGCGCAGGGTCAAGTCTCGGATCACCATGGAGCTGCGGACAAGCGGGAGAGGCTGGGAGGCCCTTCGGGGAGCACAGCACGCGGGGCCTTTGGCCAAGCTTCACGACGGCTCCCTGCTCGTCTGGGAGCCCCAGGTCCCCTGACCTGCCAGATGCCCCGAGTTTGGTGTGGCTAGTCGGTAGCTACAGGTCTGCACGCTCACAGCCAGAGGCCACACGGGGCCACTGTGAAGCGGGCGGACGCGAAAAGCAAAGAGAGACACACTGTGGTAACCCCCAGAGGCAGGAGGAACTTGAGCCCTGGAGTTGGAGGCTGCGGTGAACTGACTGCACCATCACCCCAGCCTGGGTGACAGAGCAAGACCCTGTCTACAAATGAAAACTAATAAAATAAATAACACTGGAGATATTTATACTTCGGTGTTAACCACAGCTGCAATCTCGGCACACACAGCCCCTCTCTGGGTGACATCCCTCCGGAAGCCTCGGTCTGCACAGGGTAGCACTCCTGTCTGCGGAAGCTTCCGACTGAGCTTCAGGCCACGGGTGGGCTTCTGGGCTTGCCTCTGATGCCCCAAGTTGAGCACTTGTTTTCGGGGGTTCAGCCACTCCCTGAGCCTTGCTGGGCCCCGTTTTCCTTTCAGCTCAGTGGCTGGGCGGCAGGTGGGACCACTTCCAGAGCTCCCCGCACACCCCCGTCCCGAACCGTCTCTCGGAGGTCAGGGGGTTGTACCTGTAGAAGGACCACTTCAGCAGGAACTGCCGGGCAGCCTTGGGGAAGCTGGGGCTGCCCGCGTGCTGCTTCAGGACCTGTGTGACCACGTTGTCCAGCCAGCTGGCCCACTGGTCCAGGGAGCTCTGCTGCTGCAGGGTCAGCTTGAAGTCCTGCTCCAGCCGTTGCACCACGCTCTCCTCGCACTGGCACACCCACGAGGCCTGCTCCTGCGCTCGGGACGGGGCCCGTGTCAACCCCATGGGGCCCGTGCCACAGACGGGGTACACAGGGATCCCCAAGCCCTCTCTGGACCCCACTGTGCTCTAGGTGGAACGTCATGCCACACTCGAGCCTCCCTGCCCTTGGCCTTGACATGCCCTTGGCCGGGAGCCGAGCACCCTTCGTCCCCACCTCGAGGAGGTAAACGGAGCGCTGGGGTAGGGTGGGGGGCTCAACTTTGTGGGTTTGCTGTGTTTCCTACAGGGTGGGAAGCCCAGGCTGGTGGGGTAGGGGAGGGACCAGGTCTGGAATTTGGGTTGAGGTCACACAATCATCGTCTCTGCTCTGCAGCTGGGGGCCCTGGGCCCCGTCCCAGACCCTGGGGAGCCACACACTGAGAAAGTCACCTGCACGTTGGCGAAGTCCACGCGGTTGAGATCGCTGAGCATCTGGTTGATCTGGGACGTGTTCTGAAGCACCGCCCGGGCCGCCTGCGCCAGGTGATTGAGGGACGTGTACCTCCGCAGCGTCTGGGCAAAGGCACCGACGACACCGACCTGCGAGCGAGCGAGGCCCCACGTGAGCAGGCGGCACCCACGGGGAGACCCTGTTCCAGCTGCCCCCGCAGGGCGGCGGGCTCAGGGACAACGCAGGGAGGAGCAGCTCCAGCAGGGAAGAAGGACCCCCGCGCCCCGCTGTCATTCTTAAGGACTCCAAGAGTAAGAACCAGTGAGGGCTGGTGACCTCGCTAGCACATCATGCGGCCTCTCTGACTGATGCCACAGTGCTGGCGAGTTAGAATTTGCGCCAGTGTGGTCACGCCCTGCCGCTAGAACCCCTTTGGGTCTCTGGAGTGGCAGCTGAGAATACAGATTCCTGGGCCCTCCTGGGTCAGACTTGTAGGGATGTGGCCTGGGAATTCAAAGTTTTAGCAGCCACCTAGGTGGCGCGCTGGAGTTTGAGAATCATGGGCAAAGTTCGAGATCAGTTCTGGAGGGTGGGCGGGTAGACCAGATGCCTCTCTAGGAGCCGCGCGGGAGGGGATTGGTAATCGCTCTCTTCCGTGTGGAGGCCAAGTCTGTACATTTCAAATTCTGATTTGCGGCCAAGACTGTAGTAACAAGGGTGGCAGCAAAGAGATTAAAGTCCCCTTCTGGGATGAGCACAGAAACAATCTGCTCCAAATCAACCTAAATACATGACATCAAATGACACCTTCTGTTGTTCCCCCTCCTGCCAGAGAGGAAGCCGCCCTCCGGCCCCTGCCCCCAGGTTACCTTGGTCTGGATGACCTGCTGCGGGAAGTCACTCATGGCGTTTGTCAACCAGCCTTCCAAGCTCTTGGCAAAATTCCGGATGGCCTGCGTCAAGGTACCTGGGAGACACGGATCGTGCTTTAACAGCGAGGATGGCAGCATCCTCCCCCTAAATCAGCACTGACTGTAAGAGACGACGCACGTGCCATGAAAGTGACACGTGTGTGTCCATGGGAGGACAAGTGACACGGAGGAAAAGAGAACCGCTGAGCAGGCACAGGCAACTGAGAAGGGAGGACATTAGTGACAGAGGCGCATGTGTCACTACCCACTGTCTGGGACGGTGGGCCTTGCCAGGGGCGGTCACACCCCCAGGGGACACTGGGCAGTGTGTGGGGACATTTGTGGTTGTCGTGACTGGGGGAGCTCCTGGCACGAGTAGGTGGAGGCAGGGGTGTTGCTCAGCACCTGCAGTGGCAGTGCCATGGCCTCCCTGCGGCGATAGCTGCGGGGCTGTGACCAGGCTACTCCCAGAGGCTGGCTTTCATCCCCCCAAGGAACCTTCCAGAAAGCACTAGCCTGGCCTAGCCTGCTCTTGGTGGGCAGAGCTCACTCGAGCCTCCCCGAGGGATGGACACAAGGGAGAGTACGGACGCCAGAGGACACGCATACAAGGGACAAGGGACGAGGGACGTCCGACTGCTGCTCTCGCTTTTGCATCCTTGTGACAGAGACAGTCCGAGGTGGCCGAGACTCGCAGGGAGGAAGGGGGAACAGGCAGGTGACAGCGGCGCCCGGCAGAGGACAGGGTCTGCTCACTCACTGGGGACCGGCCTGAGCACGTCGGGGATGAGGATCTCCACCAGGGCCTGGTACAGGATGTGGTCGCAGCTCCGCATCCACTTGAGGATGGGGTCGTGTTTGCACAGAGAGATGAGCTTGTCCTTGGGCAGGATGGCGCCTTCGGGCTCCTCGTCACTGTGGAGGGAGGGGACGGTGAGCCGGGCGGGGCCTGGGTGGTGCACTCAGCCACCAGAATGACCGGAGAGCCGAAATGCGGACACGACAGTGGGGATGGGGGTAGGCTGGTGGCGGGTGTGGGCCCTGCCTGTCCCACTCCGTGCTGCTCCCAGGCTGCCACGCTCCTGGCGCCCCTATGTTTCACCGGTATCCACACTGTCCCCTCCCCCGCCCATGGCTAACATGAGCCGTCTCCCTGCAGCGAAAGAGCTGAGGTCACTTCTACTTGGGATTGCATCATGGTCACCTCTAAAATCCCCCGTGTTCAAACTGTCTGATCAGAAAGGGGCACATGGGACATGCGTCACAGAGCAACTCTACCAAGTCCAAGAACAACAGGGACAGAGGGGGGCGCTGAGGCCTGCTTCTTGGAGAGTTGCTACCCTTGCTTGTGGTCACGTGTGGGCGTCGGCAGGGGACAGCCTGGGGATTTAGCCTGCGGAGGGCCGTGACCCAGCCAAGCTGGGTTGCCAGGCGGTCACCTGGCGGGCAGAGAGGCGGGGCTGTCGCTAGCGGAGGCCTTAGAGTTCCAGAAGGAGAGCCACAGCTTCTCGATGTAGTGAAACTGCAGGTTCATCACGACATCGAGAGTCGCCTGGGAGCAGAAACAACCAGTTAGATGAATGCGTGTGTCTCCCATGTCCCCAGAACATGCCGAGCAAGGAGCTGAGATCCAGCTGGCAGCCGGGTCTTCTAAAGTTCCGAGAGGGACGCCAGGAGGGGAGAGCAGCAGGCGATGGCAGTGGGTGGAGGGACCCTGCCCAGGGGGAGGACACTTGGTTGGCGGCCCGGGGCTCCTGTCTCCTTGCCGGGGGACACCTGGTGACGCCTGAGAGTTTAGCTGTGCTAGCGAGGGATGTGTGGCGGCGCCTGCCTGGGCCTGGGGAGGGCGGTCACCTCGCAGTGCCGTCTGTACGCGAGCTGCAGGGCCTTGACGTCGTGCAGGGTGACGCTGTCCTGCAGCAGGACACTGCCCAGGTCGGGTGCCGGGAACTCCGGGAAGACGTGGGAGACGTCTGGGGGGAACGGAGCATCAGAAACGGGCTCTTAGGCGAAGCCCCACGCCCAGGCCCTGGCCACAGCGAGCGCTTGAAACCGCCACTCTCGCCACAGCAGCAGGCGCCCACAGAGCCCACCAGGGGTGGCGCATCTGGGAGGTGGCCAGCCAGGGTGTCCCTGCCGTGACCTCCTGGAGATGGGCCTGACACCATCTCAATCTCCCCAGGAGACTCAACCCAGCAGGGCTCTGTCCAAGCTCAAAAAACACAGTAAGAGTGCACGGAGGCCTCTGAGTGTCTGAATAACGAGAACACCGCCACCAGTGAGCCGTCCCTGCTGTCCCCTAGACAGGCTCTGAGCTAGGACGCCCGCCTGCCCTGACCAGTGGGGGATGGATGCTCATTTTTCTCGTGGTCATTTTATATATTATTTTGGCTGATTATTCTAAAATCTCAGGGCTACCAGAAAGAAAGTCTATGTAGAACTTTCTATTTGCCTGAAAAGGTGTCTTACGGGAAGACCGTCAAAAGTAGCCACCGAGTGCGGCTGGCACAGAGCCGCGCGGGCACCAGGGGCTCACCTATGTACTGCTGGTGGTGTTGGCTCTGCGCCGCCATAGCCTGCTCGGGCGTGCTGTGCAGGCCGCCGTGGGAGCCACTGTCCCCGAGGCTGTCCGTCTTCTGTGCTGGCCGGTACCTGCGTGGGGGACACATGTGCCAATGTGAGGCCCAGCAGCGCTGCCTGGGGTGGGCTCGAGGGGCAGGGGGCTGGACAGGATGCAGTTTGTATGTGTGTGTGTGTACAAGTTGTGGTCAAAAGCTACCACTTTGACCATTTTTAGGTGCATAGTTCAGTGACATTAAGCACATTCACATTTTTGTTGTTTTTTTTGTTTGTTTGTTTTTTTGGTTTTTTTTTGAGACAGGGTCTTGCTCTTTTGCCCCAGGTAGAGTGCAGTGGGGTCATCACGGCTCACTGCAGCCTCCAACTCCTGGGCTCAAGCAATCTTCCTGCTCCAGCCTCCTAAGTAGCTGGGACCACAGGCGCCACCACCATGCCTGGCTTATTTTTCTATTTTTTTTTTTTTTTAGTAGAGATGGGGACTCACTTTTGCTCAGGCTGGTCTCAAACTCCTGACCTCAAGTGAACCTCCTGCCTCGGCCTCCCAGAGTGCTGGGATTACAGACGTGAGACACTGTGCCCGGCCCACATTCACATTGTTGTGCAACTGTCACCACCCTCCATCTCCAGAACTTTCTCCTCTTCCCAAACTGACACTCTGTCCCCATGAAACACTCACTCCCCACCCCCTCCCCAGCCCCTGGCACCCACCATCCTACTTCCTGTCTCTGTGGATCTGACAACTCTAGGGACCTCCTGTGAGTGAATTCACACAGGATTTGTCCTTCTGTGTCTGGCTTATATCACTGAGCACCATGTCCTTAAGGTTCATCTGTGTTGGAGCAGGTGTCAGAGTTTATTTCCTTCTTAGGGCTGAGTAATATTCTGTTGCCCGTGTAGACCCTGTTGTGTTGATGGGCACCTGGGCTGTATATACATATTTTCCCCCTAATATGTCTGTCTTAGAAGACAAGTGAAATCCTTTGCATGGAGTCACAGACATCTTACTACTGTGCGATCTCAAAGGAGATCCTCTGACTTGTGTCTGGGCAGCAAACGGAGAAGCGTTAACAGCAGGAGTCTCCTGGCAGACGACTCACTGCCCTGAGCCCAGATGGCGTGAGGTGGGGAGAGCAGGCCGGAGCTGGCCCCAGCGGGGAGCCCATTTCCTGACACAAAAAGTGGGGCCCACCGGGAAGTGGGAGATCGTGCCAGTGAGTGCAGTCGGTCTGAGATTCAGACAGACACAGGGCAGCCCATGGCCTCCCAAACACAGATGGCATCAGCCTGTCCCCAAGAAACATGTGGCTGCTCCTAAAATAGTGCACTGCCTGGAGCATAGATTCACGCTGGGGGTTTGCCAGGGGCCAGGACTGAACGACAGCAGCAACCAGCTCCAGGGTCCACGTCTGCAGATGGCAAGGTGCAGGATGGACCATGGGCTCCGTCCTTACCTGCTGGCCCCCAGAGAATGTTCTGGGGACTCTGTGACCTCCAGCTCACATGACTGGCACTAAGAGTTACTAGGATACTTAGAGCAGCTGGAAAGGGCTTTTGAGTCACACAGATCTGTGACTGGTTGTGTGCAGCAGGCCAGGCGCCAGGCGTGAAGGTCACATGTGACTCAGTCCCTGTCTGCAAGGTTGTACAGACAGAACCATCTAGACTCACTCTAGAGGGGGACCAGGGAGAGAGGAGGTGCTCCGTGGCTCATGGGGACACACTAAAAGGCTGCCAGGGCGGTGACATTTGAGTGGGGCTCTAAACGAGCATTTGGCAAATATGGCCCGGGGCCCAACTCTGCCTCTTGTTTTGGTAAATAAAATTTTATTGGCACACAGCCATGCCTCCGGTTCACGTACTGTCTGAGGCTGATTTTGCAGATGTCACAGGGACCATGTGGCCTGTAAAGGCTAAGATACCTGCTCTGTGGCTCTTTACGAAAAAGTTGCCGACCCCTGCCTGTGAAGATGGGGAAGTTTGGGGTGGGCGGGAAGAGGACATTCCAGAAAATGACCAGCCTTGCCAGCCACTGGATACAAATGTCATAAGAAGTAGCAACTTAAGGACACCAGCTTGGTTCTCCTGGCTGCTTGGGTTATTTGCAGTGTTTGCTCCCTTTTTCCTTCTAAACTTTAAAGAGTAAAGAGGTATGATTCCAACTACTCCATCTGGAGAAGGTGAAAGCATGGAGATCACAAAAGATCGGGTCACCAGGAGCTGGGAGAGGGCGGGAGGGACAGGCGGAGGCCAGGGGACATTTAGGGCAGGGGGATTGCTCTGTGCGATATTGTAACGGAGGAGATGTGTCACTGTATATTTGTCCAAACCCACAGAATGTGCGACACCACTAGTGACCCTAATGTACACTAAGGACCCGGGTGATGACATTGCATCCACCGAGGGTCAGAGATTGTAACCGATGCCCTGCTCTGTGGCGGTGCTGTACAGACGGGACAGGGAGTGTGTGGGAACCTTCTGTACCTTCCGCTCAATTTCACGGTGAACTTAGAACTGCTCTAAAAATTAAAATCTATTAAAAAATTAAAGATATGATGAAAACTTTGTTAGCCGGCTGAGGCTGCCTCCCAGCTCCGCCCGTCTCCTGCCGGCCCCACTGCGAGCTCAGCACAGCAAGACCTCCGCTCTCCCAGGGCGCCGGCGGCTGGGCCGAGCGCGCAAGCTCACTGTGCGTTAGGGAAACACTCCCTGCGCTCTCCAAGTGAGACCGGCCCTGCCCCGCCACTGCGCAGGCGCCCACCTGGGCTTCTGGTGCACGGGCTGCTGCCGCATGGCCATGTACTGCGTGTCCTCCTGCAGCCGGTTCAGCGGGGAGTCTGGCTTCAGGCGAATCCCGTAGTAATGATACTTCGAGTTGCCCCTGGAAACCAAACACCCCAGGGTCAGCTCCCTTTGCAGACGTCCCAAACAATAAGACAGGTACTCTTTCTGGTTTTTTTGTTCTTTTTTTGTAGAGAGAGGTCTCACTATGTTGCCCCGGCTGGCCTTGAACTCCTGGCCTCAAATGATCTTCCTGCCTTGGCCTCCCAAAGTGCTGGGATTATGGGCGTGAGCCGCCATGCCTGGCCTAGAGGCTGATTTTTAAAAAACGTGTTGTTACAAGAAATTTCAAAAGGAGAGAGAAAACCAGAGGGAACCTCAATCCCATTAGCAGCCTCTAAAGCCGAGAATGGGGGCCACAGCCAACACCCAGGTCATGCCCAGCCCCGGCCACTGCTACGGCCAAACTCAGAGCAACCCCAGGGTCACCCAGGGGTGGCTGTGAGTCAGGACAGAAGGAGGAAGCCCCACGTTGCCCAAAAAGCTCAATTTCTGGAGAAAGGCAGAGGGAGATGGGCAGAGTGGGCGTGACCACCCACCTGGTGCCCAGGCGCCGCGTCCTCAGCCCCATAAACACGGAGCGGATCAGCTTCCCAAAGGAAGCGGCGTTGACGGGGTCGAGCTTGTGCTCCTGGCAGTGGCGAAGGTAGTGGTTGTAGAGGGAGCTCCTGGGCAGGCTCACACCCTCCGCCGTCTCGTAATTGTCCAACAGCCACTGCAGCTGTGCAAAGGAAGACACGCTGACGTTTGTCAAAATCCCGAAAAAGAGCCACAATGCTGACACGGGCTCACCAAGAGAATCGCTTGCCTTCCGCTACTGTGACAGGTGATGCGGAAATCCACCTCCACTGTCACTGATCTGTGTTCTCCGAGCACATGGCTTAATGGATCATTTTCATTCCTTCATTCTTTTAGCCTCCAGCCTGGTTTCCAGGTTTCTTGACTTATTGTATAAAAATCTGCATGTGATCAAGACCTACTAGCTTCTGTTTTCACAATCATTTCAACACCCACGCGCCACCACACAGTGTGTAAACACCAAATACCTCCTCAAATACAGGACCGGAGAGAAATTCTGATGCTAAGAACAGGAAGGTCAGAGAAAACTACGTGCTCTGTACTAACCAATGACCACGAATAGATGAACTAACGCATACTGAGCTCGCTGATTGAGAGAGGTACCAACAGAAATTCAATAAAATACTTAAATGCTTATATGCAAGGTTATCTGCTCTAGGCCAAAGGGCAGGCTATGCAAGTCTAGAGCTGGGGTCTGTGCCTCTCAGGGTCAATGTCAGATGGGAAGGTGAGAGCCATCCCCACGTGGGGCCCTGCAAGACCCAAGGGAGGCGTCTCCCCTGGGAAGGCCCTGCCCGCCCCGCCCCTCCCCCCGCCACGATCGTGTTTGCATGTCTGTCTGCTCCGTCCACACTGGGCACAGCAAGCCTGGAAGGTAACTACCTTCATCTCCTTTTTAAAAAATCGGTATTTTGGGGGAGGTTCTAATGAGCCCTGCTCATTAGACACACCACCCTGTGGCCCGTTTTACACCTAGCCCTGCCTATCCTAGGGCCCAACGTGGGCTGACCAAGGGCCAGCCCCTTTTGTCTTATTTTCACCTGGTTTGGGATCCAAGTGGGGAGGGCTGGCACTTTTCACACCTGGGCCTGCCACGCGGCTTCCTGATGCACCGCACGTCTGCCCTGAACACTCCCGAGGGCAGAGACGGACACGTCTGGCCGTGTGGGCACCCCCAGGATCCTGAAGGTGCCTCGAGTCTGGCAGCCAAGAAAGAGTGACCATGTGGATAAGGGAACCTGAAGAGCAAAGGGGGCCCCAGCACGTGTGGAGTGTGGGAAGAGCATCCGGGCACAGAAGCCAGGGGCTGCCCTGTCACTCTGAGGCCGGGGCAGCAGAGGTGCCATGTCTGAGGCATCCTCCGGGGGGCACAGGAGCCACGGCCAGCAGCCCTGAGTCTCAAGGGCCTGAGAGCCTTGGCACACTGAGCAGAAGCCAAAGGCTGAGATTTCTCAGCCCACGTGCGTGAGGCCAGACCGTGCGGGTCTTACGCTGAACAGAGCCCGGGACGGGAGTTCTGAGAGGCAGCGCCCAAGACCCTGCCCACCAGTCGGTCATGACCAGTTCACACGTAAAAGGAAAGTTTTGGAAAAGACGGTCACTTCCCCTCTTTACCCCCTGTGGTTTTTAAATGAAAAGTAGAATTCTCTGTTTGGGTAATTGTGTTCATGATGACAGTGAAGGATGGACTGTTGGCATGGCAACAAGTCCTTCCTGCTTGGTGGAAGGTAACCACAGAGAAGACAGACTGCGCCGGAGCCACCGGGTACGTTTCCTCTCTTCTGGGGGGTGAACTGCCTGAGGGAGAAATGACTAGAACTGAAGTCCAAGGCGCCTACAGACTCCGTTCAAGGTCACCTGGCTTCAGATCCGCATGCCCAGCATGGAGTCTGGCACGGCACGGGCACCACAGGCCAGTCCCAGGAAACTGACCACGAGGTCTATGCCCTCCGACCTCGTGGTGCCACCTCCCCAGTGCACGGGCCTCAGGGGACTTCATCGGAGGAAGGAGAGAGGGCTGGACAAGGTCGACTTCCGTTTGGGGATGGATATCCCGTAGTTAGCGCTGTCCCTTAGGTTTGAGCCACTTCTACATCAGTATCAAACGCGAATAAAGAGAACGCTGCCTAAGGAAATGCACGCATGTCTCCACATCTGCTGTGATCTGGCGCGATGGCACGCATCTTCATAGAATGGATCAAATCCTTCCTTTTAAGAGGAAAAAAACCCTAAACCCCCAACTGCCCCCTCGCTATGGCTCTGGGCTCTGGTGGACAGACGTCCTCACCTATAGGTGGGAGGGCGGGGCTTGAGCCCACCTGCCCAGCCCCCTCTGTCGTCTAAGACACTTATTATGTCTGCTGTTGGGACAGATCTGCCCGACATCGGCTCCCAAACGGCTGGTGGCGAGTTGGACTCTTTCCGGGCCATATACCACTAGCAGCTTGTGCGGCTCTTTCGAGCGCCTGTGTCTGCCCTTCGTCATTGTAACCCCATTTGGAACACCCACCTTATCATCCATCCTGCAAACAGTTTCTGAGTGCTGGCTCTATGCCAGCCACTGTTCTAGTTGCTGTGATGAGTAAGAAAGAAAACCAGACACAGACCGCCTGTCCTCCAGCAGCATCCACGCTGACAGGGGCGAGACTGACAATAAACAGGTAAAATGCACCAAATGCGGGATGGCGCTAAGTGCTACGAGAAAAATCCACCTGAGAAGGGGGCCTGGAGGGAGAACTGCAAGTTTAAGGCAGATGGGGGTGAGGAGCCAGGCAGGGCTCCCCAAATAAGGACAGGATGTGTCAGCCAGCCAGACGAGTACTGTAGCCAGGGACAAGCGGCTTGCATATTTCCCATAGCCGTGCTGCCCGCGTCACTGTTGCCAGGTCTCTCTCCCCAGGGCTGGCCTCGTGCTTGGGGTCCCACAGGCTGCAACGTGGCCACGTGGGTTCGTCTTGCTGAATAGAGACGTCGTTGTTCTGCAGGCTTTTCCACTCACTGAGCTCTGAGTTTAAGACTCAGGGTTGGGGGATCCTCTCTTTGAGCACACAATGAAGATCTCCCCTCCCTGGGTTTGTGCACGGGGAGGACGACAGGGTGACCACGTCCCTCCCGGTGGGGATGGGGCACTGACCAGGGGCCTAATATACCATTCTTTGCTTCAAGACAACTGGCAGAAGGAAATATTTCTGCTATTTCTTCTAGTGACCAGCCCACCGAGGCAGGGAGCAGAGCCCTCACCAGGTGCTGCCTTGAGCAGCTGACCATGCCTATGTCCACCCCATAAACCCAGGTTTCTGTACCTTTCCCTAGATTGGCTTCTGCCCCCCCGAGTCACTGCCTTCCAAATGACACTTCAGTTTGAACACCGGCGGCACAAAGGCTGGACGAGGTCATAGTTAGAATCGGGTTTGACTAAAGGGGACTTCTTTTTCTTTGATGTTTGAATTCTCAAGACAATGTCCAGTCCCAATTTAAGAGCTAGAGAGCAACTGCTAGAAGCATGTTCTCACTTCAGCGGCCTGTTCTAGTTTTTACATGAAGAACACATTTCAGCATTTGGACAGCTTTGGAGGTCACCTCCTCCAGTCCCACCTGTCATGAAGCCACCTAGAGCCTAGAGTCCACAACTTCCCAACACAGTGTCTACAATTATGGTTTCCTCCCATGAGACAGAGGAGGAAAAGAATCTTATACAACTAAAATCAGTAGAGATTAATTGTTTTATGCTTTTCTCAAATTACCATTTCTTTCAGACAGCTGATCCCAGGATAATTAGCTAAGAGTCCTTATGGCATTCTTGATCCCATGTCATTTTCTCTCTCTTTTGTTGCTGTTATTGTTTTCATTTTTAATACATAACTACACTGATTATACATTAAATAATTTCATCCCTGTAACAGCCCTAGGATGTGCTATTATTTTCTACCTTTTACAAATGAAGAGCCTGTCTGGCTTACCCCTTTTCATTGTTGGAGGATACTTTTGCTGAGTATAGAATTCTAGGGTGGCTCCCTCCCCCCTCGACTTTTAGCACTTTAAAGGTGTCATTTCATTGTCTTTTTTTTTTTTGAGACAGAGTCTCACTTTGTTGCCCAGGCTAGAGTGAGTGCCATGGCGTCAGCCTAGCTCACAGCAACCTCAACCTCCTAGGCTCAAGCAATCCTGCTGCCTCAGCCTCCCGAGTAGCTGGGACTACAGGCATGCGCCACCATGTCTGGCTAATTTTTTCTATATATATTAGTTGGCCAATTAATTTCTTTCTATTTATAGTAGAGATGGGGTCTCGCTCTTGCTCAGGCTGGTTTTGAACTCCTGACCTTGAGCAATCTGCCCACCTTGGCCTCCCAGAGTGCTAGGATTACAGGTGTGAGCCACCGCCCATTGTCTTGTTTTTAAAATGTTTATGCAGGTTACAAGCAGAGCAGGGGTAGGTTGCCAAGTCAGACACACACTTACATGGCTGTTGAGTAAACCGCTTTTGTGTGATGTGATTCCTTCGCTTTTTTGGAGGTTTTCAATCGCCATTTCAAGCTAAAGAAAATGTGTGCAGAAACAAAACAAAATGGAAAAAAAAAAAAAAAGGAAATCAGATGGTTAGCATCAGCCAAGATTTGTTTTTATTAATATCCAAATAATGATTTGAACTCCTACAAAATAAAAACAAAGCTCCACACTGGCAGGTCCGTGGGAGTGAGTTAAATTGTGAGTTAAAGCTGTGCCAGGGAGTGTTACTTTGTCACATGCAGAGGAGCCTGAGAGCTTGTCCAACAGAAGCAGCAGAATGAAGTCACATTGTGGAAGCCTGCCATTGGGTTCTAACACAATGTATGCATGTGTACATGCCTAATGTATTAATATGTAGTTGCTACACAAATTCAGGTGTCTGTAAAGCCAGCATGATAATCCCTGACTCCTGTCCACAAACCACGTCTGTCACTAGGGAGAATTAAGTGAATGAAACCAAGGACAGATGGCGGCATTGATTTCCCAGCCAGCCTGTGCCGTTGCAGAGCTCAGGGTCTCCCCACTGCGGGATGTTTTGGGAAAATACCAATGAGGCCGAAGCCACAGAGCCTGTCATCAGGAGGCGTGGGACCCTGGGCCATCAGACACGGTCACAGAGATCACATCCTGAATGTTTATGAAGCATGAGCTGCACAGAGAGTTGGGTGGGGAAGAGAATGGAGTTGAGGAAGAAAGAGTCAGGGGTGCTAATGGTAGGACTTCCTGGAGGAAGAGGGCTTTTGTGTTGGGTCCCAAAGGACCTGCTGGAGGAGAAGGGGGGGTGCGGGCAGCAGGTCTCTGCAAGGAGGAAGCACCCAGTAGAGCATGGCTGTGTGGCATCTGCACATGGGCAGAGAACTGTGATGGAAGGAAATGGACCTAAAGTATATGCTGCCTTTCCTCAAACACCCACAGAGGCCACAGACGTGGACGCCACTTCTGCAAAAAGCAGGTCAAGTGTTATTTCAGAGAGGGGGTTCCACAGGGTGGAGTTCAAGAAGGGGAGGGCGACTGCTTCCCCCAGGGCCTCTTTGACCTCTGTGGTCCTGCTTTCTCTCATTCGCTGCACTTGCTACAAGCCAAAGAGGATGTCAGTGCCACCTTTAAGAGGTGCAGAAGGCATTTTGAGGACTGAGCAAAGGAGGACCCTGGTGAGATCTCTCCCCACCTCCCCAATGAGTCAGCCCCAGGGTGCAGGCGAGTGAGGGGGACACAGGCAACACCGCCTCTATGACAGAGAGAAAAAATATAATGCATACACCTGTCCCCGGCCTCGCAGGCATTCTGGTCTGCATCCTGGCCAGCTGGGCAAGCTGGCAAAACACATCTCCTGCCTCCCCTCACCCCTACAGCAGGGAGGAGTCTACTGACAACCATCCTGGGGAACCTTCCACGTGGGACACTGTCCAACCATCGTGCCCTAAGAGTTCATGACCTCTGGAAGTGTGCCCAACCCTCGGTGGCCTTGTCCAGAGCACAGTAGACTGGGAAGGGGAAGGAAACACCTTCTCTCAGCCTCGCAGGTCCCACCCATTTGGTCTGATGACTCCTTTGCACTATTAAAAAATTTTTTAACTCCTCCCCCCCAAAAAAGGAGCTTTTGTTTTTAAGAGTTAAGTCTATCAATATTACTCATATTAGAAATTAAAGTGGAAAAATTAAAAAATATATGTGTTCATTCAATTAAAAAATGATACACCCATTACAGGTTAACATAATATTTTAAAATGAAGAATAACTATATTTTCCAAATTCCAAAAAAGAAAAAAATGAGATGAGTGGAATTGTTTTACATCATTACAGACCTCTTGACCTTGAGTGTCTGACTTATAGAAGACAGTTAGATCCACACATCTGCTTCCATATTCCAATCTATTACTAGATGCCATTTTATTTGGAGTGTAGGGAAATGACATGGCCTTACATAGATATATGGTTGGCAGAGGAGCAGTGTTTTAATAGCTGTTTCAGATAACTGTGGATATTTTTACTTGCTATTACACAACACTTGACAACTAGTATCATAGTTTGTTAAGAGTTAGCTGCAATGTAGAATTTGAAATCATACCAATGAACTTCTCATACTCAGTTCCATTGAAATCCATTAGTCTCAAGGTGACGTCAACAAAAATGGCAAAGTAGGGAACGCCAAAATCCATCCCTCCACAAAAGCAGTGAATAAATGGGCAAAAACTGTCAAAAATCAAGTTTATCTGAACTCTGGAAACCAATGAAAAGTTTATAGCAACCAGGTGAACCCTTAATCAAGAAAAAACAGATGAAACTTGGCATTGAAGGAAACCTCTGTCAAATCATTAGCTGAACACTAAGCTAACCAAACAGAGATTTCAGTGGCCACACATGACAAAGAACACAGATTTTAAAAAATTACTCCAGAAAGGTCATTAAACAAACAATCAACAACTAAAAGCAGTGACAACAAACCCTGGGGAGTATGGAAGAATTTGATATCTAGAGTTGCCATATTCAAAATATACAATTTTCCACAAAAATTATGAGGCATGCAAACCAACAAGAAAGTACGGTCCAACATAGAAAAAAAATAAAGAGAACTGTCCCTGAGAAAGCCCAGATACCGGGTTTATGAGACAAAGAGTTTAAATCAACTATTTAAAATATGCTCAAAGCGCTAAAGAACTGTATAATGCAGTATACAGTATAAAGCAGTGAAAGAAGCCATGAGAGAGATGTCTCACACCAAATAGAGAATATCAATAAGGACACAGAAATTGTAAAAAGGCACCAGATAGAAATTCTGGGGTTGAAAGTAAAATAGCTGAAATGAAAAATTCACTAGGAGAAGTTCAATAGCAGATTTGAGCAGGCAGAAGACAGAATCAGGGAACTTAAAGATAGGTCAATTGAGATTACTCAATTTGAGGAGCAGAGAGAAGAAAGAATGAAAAAATAAATAAACTGAGCCTAAGAAAGCTGTGGGACTCCATTGAGTATACTGACAAACACACAACAGGAGTCCCAGGAGAGGAGAGAGAGAAAGAGGCAGAAAGTATATGTGAAGAAATAATGGTTGAAAACTTCCCAAATTTGATGAAAGACATGAATCTACACATTCAAAAATCTCACCGAAACTCAAATAGTATAAACTCAAAGAAATGCATAGCACGACACATTGTAATCAAACTGTTGAGAGACAAAGACAAAGACAGAATCCTGAGAGCAGTAAGAGGGAAGTGACTTGTCACAAACAGGGGATCCTCACTAAGAGTAATCGCTGATTTCTCATCAGAAACCATGGAGGCCAGAAGGCAGTGGAATGACTTATTCAAAGTGCCAAAAAGTAAAAAACCCAAATGTCAATCAACAGATAGATGGATAATTGAAACATAGTCCATCTATACAATGGAATACTATTTAGCCACAAAAAGAATACAGTTCTAACGCATGCTACAATATGAATGAACTTTGAAAACATTATGCTTATGAAAGATGCCAGTCACAAAAGACCACATATTGTATTGTTCCTTTTATATAAAATGTATAGAACACACAAACTCCTGGAAATTAGTGGTTGTCAGGGGATGGAGTGAGGGGAAATGAAGAATGATGGCTAATGGGGGTGGGGTTTCCTTTTGGGGTGATAAAAATATTCTGAAATTAGATAGTGATAATGACTGTACAACATTGTGAATGTAGTAAATACCACTGAGTTGTACACTTTAAAATGGTGAATTTTATGTTACATACATTTTATCTCAAGAAAAATAATTACATAGAACGAATTTTTAAAAATGCATTAGTCTCTCTTGTAATTCGAATGAATCTTTTACTGATGGGCATGGTTATGTAACATTAGACATCATGTATTCATTGGTCACTTGGAAAATATGGGTTCACTGAGTTCACAGATCTTCTAAACGTTGACATGATATCAAGAAATCACATTTGTTAATATCACTACCAATCTCACCAGAAAGTCATTAACTATTGAGACTCTGTCAGGCTTCTGGGGGCAGACGAAGTTTTCCAAAATTCTTATTTTTCATTCGAAAACTTAAAATTTATCATTGGCAACAAAAACCTGCCAGCTATTCTCCTTAATATGTCAGGCTTAATGTTGTTCATTTTTGAGAAAATGTTTGCCAAATACCTGAGCCTGAGTAATCACAGTCTGTCATTCTTTCAATCAAACATGTTGTTTTACAAAAATGATGACTAGTTCTGCCCACAATTCAAACAAGTGCAAGTAGGCTTTTCCTAGAAATGAGCATTGTACTTTGGTAGATTTCACATCTTATCACACAGTATATTAGAGATGTGTGCTTGAGGGTTGAAGTGTAACAAAATTAATACTTTTTTTTGTGTTACCAAGGACATTCTTCAATAAAACTAGTATTTTCTTTCTTTGTCCTCCATTTTAAAATTATTTATTTATTTATTTATGTTTTTAGAGATGGGGTCTTGCTATGATGTCCAGGCTGGCCTCAAACTCTTGGCCTCAAGTAATCCTCCCACCTTAGCCTCCTGAGTCACTGGGATTACATGTATGAGCCATGGCATCTAGTTCTCTTTAAATTAAAAATTTTTTAATGTGAGTACATTGTGGTGAAGAATACAGTGACTCCTGGGAGAGTCTGATGCCTTTTTTTCACTTTTTTTTTTTTTTTTGAGACAGTCTTGCTCTGTCACCCAGGCTAGAGTGCAGGGGTATCATGATAGCTCACTGCAGCCTCCAGCTCCTGGGCTCAAAAGGATCCTCCTGCCTCAGCCTCCCAAGTAGCTGGGACTATAGATGCATACCACCACGTCTGGCTAATTTTTCTATTTTTAGTAGAGATGGGGTCTTGCTATGTTGCCCAGGCTGGTCTTGGGCTCCTAGCCTCAAGCGAGCCTCCTTACTTGGCCTCCCAGAGTGCTAAGATTACAGGTGTGAGTGGGCATGCCCGGCCTGCTTCAGTCTTCATGCTCTGTTTTTGGGATTCACTTAAAGTCCCACTAAACAAAGCTCTGACATGAACAAACCGGCAGATGTCAAATGTTGGCTTCAAGAGCCATATCTCTGTTGCAATCTCAGGGCCATTCTTGTTCTTGGCTCCTGGAGTCCCTCAAATCTCTGTGACATCCTTTAGAGATGCTCCCATGCCCCTAACAAGCCAATACAAAATAATAGAACAGGCAGAAGTCAGGAATCACATTCCTATCCAAGATGCTAAGTCCCCAGGAGTTTGTTGGTATTATGAGTATGTGTAAAAAAATTCAATTCTTCCAAAGCAAGTCTGAAAACAAACCACAGTAATTGGGTGGCCCAGGGTCTGAGGAGCAGGTTTGCTTGCGACAAGATGGTTCTAAACCACAGAAAACACTGCCATTTCTCAGTAGATTTGGGGTTTGTGATCCCAGTATATTCAGCTATTATAAGTTGATATAGTTTGCTAAAATCAAACCTGAAAATGAGTGCTGTTTGTGAGGAAAACTTTCTGGTCAATAACAACCCTAAACCTGGTTCCACCCTGCCAGTCCTCTAGGGGCAAAGTATGTCTGGATACTCGTATCCACTCGTATCCAGAACATACAAAGAATTCTCAAAACTCAGTTGTTGGAAACAACCAACCCAGTTAAAAAAATTAAGCAAATGACTTGAACTAACACTTCACCAGAGAGCATTTACCAAAGGAGACACACACATGAAAAGCTGTTTCCCATCGTTAGCTATAAAGAAAATGCAAGTTACAACCACAGTGCGGTACTGCCACACGCCTATCAGAATGGCCAAACTAACGAGTCCCGGTGCCATCAAGTTGTGACGATGAAATGGATCAATGGGAACCCTAACATGTTACTGGTGGGAATGCAAAATGGGAAAACCACTTGGGAAAACTCTGTGGTGGTTTCTAATAAAGTTAAACATACACTTACCATGTCTTGAGCTAGCAATCCCACTTGCAGGTATTTATCCAAAAGAAAGGAAAACATATGTCCATACAAAGCCTTGTACGTGAATTCTCGGAGATGATTTATTCATAATCTCCCCCAAATGGAACCATCCAAATGGCCCTCAACCAGTGAATGAATAAACAAACTACACTGTAGTGGAATATTACTCACTAACAAAAAAGAACCAACTACTGACCCATGCAACAACTCGACTGAGTCTCAAAGGCACAGAGTGGAAGAAGCCAGCCTTAAAATGTCACATACTGTGTGATTCCATTTCTACAACACGCCTGTAAAGATAAAACTACAGTGGCAGGGAAGAGATTGGCAGTTGCCAGGGGTTGTGACAGGGAGTTGTGACTGCCAAGAAATACCACGCAGGGGTTTTGTGGGTATCCTGATTGTGGGGGTGGGGGTAAACCCACATGTGTGTCAAAACTCACAGGGCTGTACACCAAAAAGTCAATTTTACTCTGTTTCTAATTTAAAAACTAAAACAAAATAAAAATAAACATGGAAAATGGAGTTATAAAAGCAGAGACTTTTTAAAAGCAGGTAAATAATAATTTTGCACGGGAATGTGGCAGTAAGAATTCGGTAGCATTCTGCAGGGAAACTTTCTCTTGTTTGGGTGGGTCCTGTTTTCATGTGGATGGACTGATCTAAGCCTCTGATAACAGGAAAGATGACAACGATGATAGTACGAGCAGCAACAGCTACTGGTGGGAGATGCTTTACTCGTTCGATTTTCACCATAGCCGGGAGTCGTGGCTTCTATTCCTCTCTGCACCAATGACAAGCTGAAGTTCAAAGAGCCCTACAGACCTGCCTAGATCACTCTGCCCATCTGAGGCTGGTGGGACTCCAATATGGGGCCACCTGGGTCCACAGCAGATGACAGCCCCCCAGGGCTCTGGGCTGCCTCTTACTCACGGTCCCTGCTGTTGCTGCGAGTCTACACATGGCCCACCCTGCTGGCCCCCGGGAGCCTCCTACATACCGTGGCTGGCGATGACCGGGAGGTGTGGGCCAGGGAGTGTCGTGCGCCGTCCATGCCCCCATGGATGAGATAGGCTCCTGCGCTGGAGACGATGGGGCTGCCCCCGACATCCATGGTGATGCCCACCATGCTGTGGGAGGGCACGGCGGGCGGGGACGAGGCTGCCACCGTCACCTGCGCACCTCCCGGCGCCTCGAAGTAAGAAGCCGCGCTGCTGGGGGCGTACATCTGAGGCTCGGGGTTGTAGGTGTAGGCCGTGCGTCTGTCAGAAAGAGACAAGTCACCGTGGGACCCTGTCCGCTTTAAATGCCGCATCCGAGTTTCAAAGGAACCCAGCAAAACATCACATAAAGGCTGGAGCCCCTTGAGACCAGGCACGTGGAACAATTCGGACGTGGCAGATGGAACTCAAACACAGTACAGAGTTCCACCCCTGTCTCCGAAAATATTCAGGGTGACAGGCTAATTGAAAACCACACACAAAAAATTCCATATGGATAACTGGGTAGAGATGGAGCAGTTCTGTATCTTACTGTGGTGGTTACGTGAATCTATACACGGGATTCAAATGCACAGAAATATACATGCATGCACACACACACACACACGCAAGCACACACGCACGAAGGAATGTGTATAAAGACAGGTGAAACTGAATAAGGCCCATAGGCCAGCTAACAGGACTGCCCTAATGTCAATGTCCAGGTCTTGATACTGCCCGACTGTCACCTACGGGCAAGCCCGAGCAGGAAGTGTCCACGGGGCTCTAGGTACTAATTTTGCAACTTCCTGTGAGCTTATGATTCTTTTAAAACAAAAAGGTAAAAACAGTGAAATTGCATTAAAAAAAGAATTTCCAAGTGACACCAAGAATTCATCTAATATTCCTTTAACACCTGGATTAAAAGATGAACCATGTCTGTTGAGATTGAAAATTTTTAGGCAGAGTTGAGTGCTGCTAGCCATCGTAAAATGTGGGTAGGTAGCAGTAATTATTCCTTATTGGTGAGTGAAGGTTAGTGACATGTCCCTCTGGGTGGCAGGGGGGTCCCCAGGTCTCTTGGAGCCATGCACTTGTTTGCTACCCCCTGCATAATTGTAGCACAACAGCAAAGGTGACCTCGGTACCACCTACGGACTCTGTTCCCATTTCACCAATTTTACACACACTCATTTGTGTCTGTGTTTCATAGCCTTCGATGTCGTGCTTTCGGAAATCAACCAGCTCCATCGATCACAACTTCGATCACGCCAACCCCCCCCACCCCAACCCCTGCTCGTGTGAACAGTCATCGAAACCGCATGAAAACAAATGTGTCTCAAGCAAATGAACCGCCTGGGAAATGCCTAATTTTCTGTCCCAGTATAGTCAGAGAGTAGAATGTTCTAGGAGTCCTTGAGAAATGGAAGATCAAGTCTGATCCACAGCACGTACATGGCTCCATTCGTGTAGACGGCATCTCCCCCCTCCACGTACTGCACCTGGGCGGGGTACACATGCTGCACCGGCTGCACCTGCAACGGCACCGAACGCAGCGAGTCATGGCCCGTCATTCTCCCGTCAATTATTTCCGTGTTATGCAAACTTCACATGTCTTCTATTGCCTTTTATGAACATTTAGTACCAAGTACAAATGTCCCTCCCACAGTCAGTACTCCTAGAAAGACTCCAGGAGAGATATAACCAAAGCTGGGGACAGAGCTCCAGCCTTGGCACATTGGACAGTCCCTGACACGGGCACAGGGCTCGGGCTAATGACACTCTACCTGTCCCCCTCCCGACACTCCCCGACAGGAAGGAAGAGAGACTCTGAAATCTGATCAGGGTTGGAAGGAGTGACATGCCTGGAGAGATGGGGCAGTGGGGGGACCCCAATGCCCTCCCATCCCTGCCCTATCCAGCGCTTTGCACGTGGAACTCTAAACTCTCATGGCAGAGGGCGTCCTAGTGCATGCCGAGGTCAGCCTAATTTTGGGGTGAGAAGAAGGAGGGCTGCAGCTGTGGGCTTGCTTGGGTCTTGGGGGCCACCCTCCTCCCTAAGCCTTTGCTTGAAGCTGCGGGACAGGGCTGACCCCCACCTCCCGGGACAACTGAGCATGGTATACAGGCGCCCAATGCACAAACCCCGGGACGCCAAGTTCCAGGAGTGACCATATGCTGGGTGCTATCCCCAGGGTGGAAGTCGAATGCCAAACCCTGAGGAACTGAATGAAACACAGAAGTCACCTGGCAAGTCCAAGGTGCCCTGAGTTGAGGACGCTTCTAGAATCACACATAGGTTTTTGTCTCTCTTTCCCTAATGGTATTCCTGGGAAGGATCTTGACAGAGACAGGCGTTAAGATAGAGCCACTGACCTGAGACCCTGGGTCCCTGCTGAGCCTGCAAATCTTCCCTGTTCCCAGGGACAGTCACCTGACAAACATTTATAAACATGCTACTAATCTAAGTAGGACATCCTTGAAGAGACAGGTGCATTTTCTAGGGTCTCGTGGGTCCTGTTAAGGAGAAGTCCAAATTAACTTGAATTCAGGATTCCCGAGAACACAGTCGACAAACTCCAGCCTGGGGGCCAAATCTGGCCCACTGCCTATTTTTGTAAATAAAATTTTATTGGCACACCGCCATGATGATGTGTTTACATATTGTCTATGGCTGCTTTTGTGCTACACTGGCAGAATTGAGTGGTCATTCCAGAGACTGCCTGGCTGACAAAGCCAAAAAAAAAAGTACTACTTGGCCTTTTTAAGAAATGGTTTGCTGACTGCCCTTTTAGATCTACTGCCTGTCCCTGAGCTGATAACCTGTTACTATTTGCCTGGCCAGCCGTGCTTTCAAACTTTATTTTTAGATAATTTAATTCATCAGAGGCATTTCCTCTGTGGTGCACCCATCTGAGGGTACCGTACTTGTTTGCAGATGAATTTGCCTCTCCAGTAGGTCCTATGTTCCTTCAGTTTGGAATGATTCATTTCCTTCTTTTCTTTTCTTTTTTAAGCGATAGGGGTCTTGCTCTGCTGCCCAGGCTGGAGCAGTGGCATCATCATAGCTCACTACAGCCTCCAACTCTAGGGATCAAGCAATCCTCTTGTCACAGCCTCCCTAGTAGCTGGGACTACAGGTGCACACCACCATGTCTGGAAAATTAAAAAATTTTTTTTTGTAGAGATAGGGTCTCGCTATGTTGCCCAGGCTGGTCTTGAACTCCTGGCCTCCCAAAGCGCTGGGATTATAGGCATGAGCCACTGTGCCTGGCCTCGGCACCCTTCCTTTCCGTCTGCATTTCTACCTTAGCTCTGCCTCAGGCACTGGGTGCTCTCTCACTTCCCAAATGCTTGCTGAATTTATGAACAAACGAAAGATCGTCAGCTTGCCTGGCTTGTTACAATAAAAGAATGTTTTGTAAAAAATCACATAGCTTCTGGAAAAGCCTTCTGGCTAAGAAACCAAAGGTATCCAACAAAAAGGAACAGCACCAATAGGAAAGGACGCATTGCTCAGAGATCATTCTTCTGGATTGCTAAGTGCCAACCGCACCGTGGCGTGGCCGGTGCTGTGGCGCTGTCGTTACCTGCTGTGGCACCTGCTGTACTCTGGGGAGAGAGATGGGCTGCATCTGGGCCCCTTTGGGGGCGGAGCTGGCTGCCTGGACCAACACCCTCTGAAAGAGAAGGGAGAGGAGGCGGTGAGACGTGTCAGAGGTCAGCACCAAAGACAAACACAGAACACAGAGGCTGTCTGTGGCTTTGTCTAAACAAGTGCAGAGACAGGAGGGGAGGAGGGCAGGGCTGGACACACACACGCTCATGCTGACCTGGGCAGACACACTGCAGGTACGTGCAGGTACACTAACACTCCCCACATGTCCACAAGTGTGCACACTCACCCCCACGCACCACACACACACACAGACTCCGGGCACAGACACGCACGCACGGACGCACGCACACACAAACACAGGTGCCTCCACTCGGCCCCAAGCAGCTCTGCCTCTGTGCGCTCTGTAGTCTGCGATGAGCCGATGCTGGCTGTCCCTGGCACAGAGGGACCCACTGGACAGCTGTCCACACCACTGGCCCTAGGAGGGCACTTTGTGACACCCCGTGGCTTTGCACTACACACTGCTCTTGTCCCTGTTTTATACAAGAGGGAAAATGAAGCCCAGAGTGGTCAAGTAGTATCCAAGGCCACGGGATACTAAATTCTAGAACCTAGACTCAAGCCAGGTGTCCTGTGTCAGGTCTCTCACTCTCTGGCTCCTCTGCTCTCTGGTCTCCTGAGTCGTGTTGTCACAGTGTGGCTTTGCTATTTGCTCGGAGGACCTGACTGGTCCCCCAGAGATATGAAAATATGAGGGGTCAAAGTGAACTCCGAGTCGGGAGAGAAACAGGAGCATTTCCCATAGTTATTTAGAGCTAGGCTTTAGAAGTCATTGACTGTCATGCGGTGGTTTTCTCACAAGGACCCTGAATGTCATAGGTCGTGGTGACCCTGTCTTGCACACACCAGTGAGGGGTACAGAGTGAGGACATACTGTCCTCTGGTGTCGCAGGAACAGAGCTACAGGATGAAGAAGGTACAATAAGGACACCCCTAAGGGCCTTTAGGGTCCAGCTGAGCTGGGTGCTGTGTGGCAGGAGACTTCACAGGGACACAGCCCTCTGCGAGCTCACAACCAGCAACAACAAGAACACAGGTGGCACAAACATCAATGGATGATGGACAAACACAACGTGGTCCTTCTACACGCTGGAACATCGCTTGGCCATGAAATGAGACAAGGCTCTGACACAAGCCACAGCGTGGACGGACCTTGAGGACATCGTGCTCAGTGAGAGACGTCAGACACAGAAGGACACACAGTGTGTGACTCCATTTATGAAATGCCCAGAACAAGTGGATCCACAGAGACGGGACGTGGATTCGTGGTCACCAGGGACTGGGGCAGGGGCTGAGGAGTGACCACTAATGGGGAGAAGGTTTTATTGGGGGGGAATGAAAAGTTCTGGAACTAGATAGAGGTGCTGGTGGCATAACATTGTGGATGTACTAAGCGCCGCTGACTTGTACACTTTAAAATGATTAATTTCATGCGATGTGAGTTTTATCTCAATTAAATAAATACATAAGGATATTCAGTGTTTCCATTTGCACACTCTTAACACTGAGCGGCCCAACACGGCAGCTGCTCGCTGTGTAGCTGCGTGGCTGTCTAAACGCAAAGTCAGTGAGATTTACAGAAATTGTCAAGTCCAGTTCCTCAGGCACACGGGCCACATTTCAAGCTGTGACAGTGACACTGAGGCTTCTGCAGAGGAAGGCAGAGCCCACCCAGGCCCAGGGGTGCCTGAGAGAGGAGCTTGGCGGGTGGCAGGGCAGACCCCTCTTGCACAGGTTTGAGTGGGCAGGAAACAAACCCATCAGGCCACAATCTGCTGGCAGGATGACAGCATCTGGTCACGCCCTCTCGGCACCTCAGACCGGCTTCCAAGACTAACTCTGTCCCCGCCTTATTTGCAAGAAATAAAAGCTAAAGGTGTCCAACTACGCATTCTAAATCAAATAAACTGCTTTGCTGTCTGCCTTTTTGTTTTTGCTGATTTTTTTCCCTACTTTAATCAGTGCTTTTCGCTGTGTTCCTAACTTTTAGATTTGAAATCGAGGGTGATGACCTGGCCACAGTGGACTTCTGCACACTGTGACGAGACCTTAAGTCTGTTTCATGTGGCCTGTGCCGCTCACTTTGTGTTCATGTCTACTTTACAGCTTATTTCTTTTTCCCTCCCTCTCTCCCTCCCTTCTTTCTTTCTTTTTTTTTTTTTTTGAGACAGAGTCTCACTTTATTGCCCAGGCTAGAGTGAGTGCCGTGGCGTCAGCCTAGCTCACAGCAACCTCAAACTCCTGGGCTCAAGCAATCCTGCTGCCTCAGCCTCCCAAGTAGCTGGGACTACAGGCATGTGCCACCATGCCCGGCTAATTTTTTCTATATATATTATTTGGCCAATTAATTTCTTTCTATTTATAGTAGAGATGGGGTCTCGCTCTTGCTCAGGCTGGTCTCGAACTCCTGAGCTCAAGCAATCCGCCCACCTCGTCCTCCCAGAGAGCTAGGATTACAGGCTTGAGCCACCACGCCCGCCCCTTTTTTTCTTTCTTTTTTTTTTTTTTTGAGACAGAGTCTCACTTTATTGCCCAGGCTAGAGTGAGTGCCGTGGCGTCAGCCTAGCTCACAGCAACCTCAAACTCCTGGGCTCAAGCAATCCTGCTGCCTCAGCCTCCCAAGTAGCTGGGACTACAGGCATGTGCCACCATGCCCGGCTAATTTTTTCTATATATATTATTTGGCCAATTAATTTCTTTCTATTTATAGTAGAGATGGGGTCTCGCTCTTGCTCAGGCTGGTCTCGAACTCCTGAGCTCAAACAATCCGCCCACCTCGTCCTCCCAGAGAGCTAGGATTACAGGCTTGAGCCACCACGCCCGCCCCTTTTTTTCTTTCAATTTTTTTTTTTTTTTGGGATTAGGTCTCACTCTGTTGCCCAGGTTGGAATGCAGTGGTGTTATCATAGCTCACTGCAACCTAGAATTCTTGGGCTCAAGCAATCCTGGTGCCTCAGCCTTCTGAGTAGCTGGGACTACAGGCACACACCACTATGCCTGGCTAGTTGTTTTAAAAAAATTTTGTAGAGATGGGCTTCACACTATGTTGCCCAGGCTTGTCTCAAACTCCTGGGCTCAAGTGATCCTCCTGTCTCAGCCTCCCAAAGTGCTAAGATTATAGGCATGAGCCACTGTGTCCGGACTATAGCTTATTTCAATCCATAGCAGGAATCTAGAAATAGTGAGAGTCTCGACATGAAAATTCTCTCTCTGCAGATTTTAAAGAACATCTTCATTCTAATGCTAGATTCCATTTCAACCCAAATCCTAAGAATTCTAACTTATTTTTTGCCTTATCCATAAAATATGTCTGTGTAAAGGGGTCATTTCCGAAGTGCAAGAAAACTTTCATTGAAAGATAAGAAGAGACGAAGTTGATTCAGGGCAGTGGTTTCTTTTTCAGTTCACATTATTTTCTCGGTGGGACCCTTTTCACAAATAGGGGAAAAAACGTAAAACTGTGAAGGAAGCGATGCCTATTTCGACAGCAGTGGTCTTGGGGCTGAGAAGTCCATTCAGAAAAATATAGATTTCTCTCTCTTGTGGATCCAAGTAATTCTTCAAACCCGCAGGGCACACGTCCACACTGGCCGCCCTCCTGCCCAGGGGCGGGTGTTTGTTACCTGCGGGGAGGGTGGCACAGGCTGGGCTGCCGCTGACGGACGCAGGGCCACGGATGCTGGCGACTCCGATCCACTCTCCGAATTCTGCATGCTCAGTTCTAAAGAGAGGTGGAGAGAGACTGGGTGGGCAAGGGTTGCACGCACCATGCCCAAAGAGGCAACTTAGGAGTTCAAGAGAGGCGAGCAGGAACTTCCACGTTCTTCAAAGCAGAAATGCAGACACTCTGGGTACCGGGTAAGGAAGTAGGGAAATGGGTTACACAACCGATCCACAGATGGAGAGAGGGGGCAGAGACTGTTTTTCAAAATATAAAACCAAAACAGGCCAGGCACAGTGATGCATGACTGTAATCCCAGTACTTTGAGAGGCTGAGCCAGGAGGCTCACTTGAGCCCAAAAGTTTGAGACCAGCCTGGGCAATACAGTGAGACTCCTTGAGCCATCACACCTGGCCCAGTGTTCACTTTTAAATAAATGATCAGCTATCTTAGGCATTTGAGAAACAGTTAAATACACACACTTAAGCGGGGGTCGCTTTGTGACCAAGCACACACTCCAGTCCCCTGTTCTGGCACCAGCTCTGAGCATGTCAGGCCCCAAGTGTGGGGTCTCCACTGCTCCAGCCCCACGGGGTGCAGTGAGGACGGAAGCACATGCACGAGTCCCAGTGCCCAAGGCCATAAACACTGCTAGGTTGTTATGTTTCTCTAACACCCCAACAGTTCCCACCTCTAAGAATCAGTACACAATTTTTTTAAAAAAACCTTTTCTTACCATAAAGCAAAACTGGTAACAGATTAAATTATTAATAATTTCCCTAAAGAAAGCAGAAAGGGGTGTGTGTGTTTGAATGCAACTGTGCTGGTTTGATCCTATCTATATTGTCATGGACCGTTCCCTGACTTTCCCCAGCTGCCCTCCTAGGTGCCTTCGGTGGGACTCACAGTTCATTTTTCAGTTATGTGCGAGCCAGACGCAGCTCTAACCACTAGATGGCGCCAGAGCCACGTGGCGATTGGCTGTGGCACTGAATTCAGTCTCTCTCAGCGGGCCACCTGCATTCTCTTCTTTCGAAAGACTGAATTTCCAGTTGTGTCTTTCTGGGCCTCCAACTTTCTCTCTCTCTCCTTGACAGCACTAACTTTGGGATTTTTCTGTAGGAAGTTGTTTAATCAAGCTTAATCAAACTTGAATTTACAGTTTTCTGTAAATTTTCGGATCACTCACTTGCACACCGCACACCACGTGGTTCCCATCTGAAGCCAAGAAGCGGTGACGTCAGTGATGCCAGGGGGAGATAATCTGACTAGAACTCCTCGAGAAAAGAACCTGCTAGTGATGAGGTGAGAAAACTTGACTAGGACCAGCTCCTTGTTCTGTTGGTGGAAATAATTGTGCTTCAAAGGCCGAATCTTATTTAAATAAGGATAGCCGGGTGGATGGGGAGACCACACTCTGCTCGCCATGGCCAGAATGCACCTTTTAGAATGCAAGTTACTCTGTATCATGGCCGTTTTCACATTAACGTGTTCCCTTGCTCTAACACGACATTACACAGGTCAGACTGGTGAGTGTATGGCTTTGCCTGGGGGCATGCCCCAACCCACAAACGCTGGGTGGCACAAAGCATCAGGCTAGTTGCCCTGAGGTGTCTGAGTGCTTGGGGTGGGGTAGGAGGGATTCTGGAAGAGTGAGAGCCACAGAAAGGGAAAGTCCCCAAATCTGCCTATAAAATCCATCCAAATCTTTGGCCAGCTGACTGACTACACCACACAGGCATGGGGGACATACCAGAGGTCTCAGGAAAAAAAACAGCAGCTCAAAGATGAAAAAACTAAGTGGAGATTTCAGCTTCTGCCCTCTGTAAGAGAGAAAGTTTGAATCTAGCCAAGTCAGCTGCCTTCAAGGGAACCAGCAGAATCCAGACATTAATATCATGCTGATGTCCAGGACCCAATAAAAATCATAAGCTCTGAGAAGAAGCAGGAAAGTGTAACCTGCACTCAACACAGAAGAAAAGGAGTTAATTACAACCAAACCCAAGACAATCTAGATGACACAGAGAGCAGGTGAGGAGGACTAAAGCAGCTACTAAAAATATGTTTTTAGAGAACTCGAAGGAAGGTATATATGTAATAAATGAACATATGAGAATCTCTATCAAGAAACAGAAACTGTAAAAAAGAACCACAATCAGGACCAGGCCCAGTGGCTCATGACTATAATCCCAGTACTTTGGGAGGCCAAGGTGAGAGGATCATTTGAGCCTAGGAGTTCAAGACCAGCCTGGGCAACATAGTGAGATCCAATCCCTAAAAAAAAAAAAAAAAAAAAAAAAAAATGGAAAATTAGCCAGAAGTGGTTTTAGCTACTCCAGAGGCTGAGGTGGGAGGATCACTTGAGCCCAGAAGTTTGAGGTAACAGTGATTACCTATAATCACACCACTGCACTCCAGCCTGAGTGACAAAGCAAGACCCCATCTCAAAAAACAAAAAAAGAGAGAACCAAACAGAAATTCTGAAGCTGAACAGTAGAATGTTTCAATGAAAACTTCACTGGATGTGCTTGATAGCTGATTAGAGACAGCAGAAGGAAGAATCAGTGAAATCTGAAGATACATGAATAGAATTTATCCAATCTAAAGAACCAAGAGAAAAAAATGAAGAAATACGAATAGAACAAGCAGTCTAACACATATGCAACTGGAGTTCCAGAAGAAAAGGAGAGAATGAAAGAGACAAAAATATTAAAGAATGGTGAATACTTACATTTGGAGAAAGATATCAACTTAGAGGTCCAAGAAACTCAACGAACCCAAACAAGGATAAATACAAAGAAAACCAACTTAGGTATGTCATGGTTAAACTGCTAAAATAAAAGAAATAAAGAGAAAATATTGAAAACAGAGAAAAACCACATGTTATATTCAGAAGGAAGATGCCACAGACGATGACTGACTTCTCATCAGTAACAATGGTGACCAGCAGACAATGGAACAGCATCCTTAACATGCTGGGAAAACCTCTGTCAACCCAGAATTCTATATCCAGCAACACTGTCTTTTTAAAAATGAAAGTGAAATAAAGACATTTTCAGATAAACAAAACCTGATAAATTTTGCTGCCCACACTAAGAGAAGTGCTAAAGAAAGTTCTTCAGGATAAAGGAAAATAATACCAGATGGTAAACTTGGATCTATTAGAAGGAGTAAAGATCACTTGAAATGATAAATATGCAGATAATTTTAAAAGACTGTATCCTTTCTTCTGTTAATTTTTTAAAAATACATATATATATTTAACAAAAACTTTATAACTAACTCCATTGTGGGGCTTATATATATATATATAATAAGTGTGATCTATATGACAATAATAGCATAAGGGATGGGGGTAAATTGAATTATACATGCAAGATTCTTGTCTTTTACATAAAGTAGTAACATATTAACTCTACATAAATTGTGATACATTAATGATGCATATTGTAACCTCTAAAGTAATCACTAAGAAAAAAATACAAAAAGGTATAGTTAAAAAACTAATAGAGAAATCAAATGAAATCCTACTAAACATATTTAATTATCCCCCAAGAAGGCAAGAAATGAAGAACAGAGAAACAAAATAGAAAGCAAATGGCAAAATGGCTTTCCTAAATCCAGATATAGTAATAATTATATTAAATGTAAATGAAGTAAATGCTGAGTAGAAAGGCAGAAACAGTGAAATGGTCAGCTTGTATAACAAACAAGATCCCATCATATGCTCCCTAAAAGAAATCCTATTTAAAAATAAAGGCACACATAGGTTGAAAGTAGTACGATGGAAAAAAATACATCATGCAAACTCTAACCTTAAGAAATCTGGAGTGGCTCTAATAATCAGAAAAAAATAGATTTCAAGACAAGGAATGTTAGTAGAGGTACCAGAGACATAGACAAGAGATAAAATTTCATCATGATGAAATTATCAATTTATCAGGATGGCATAGTCATTATATGCACCTGGTAATACAGCTTCAAAATACAAAAAGCAAAAATTAACTAAAAGAAGAAACAGATCATAGTTGGAGATTTTAAACATCCTTCATTCAGTAACTTTAATAGAAGAACTAAACAAAAATTTCAGTAAGGGTATAGAATATCTGAATTACACTATAAACCACACTGGTCTAATTGACATTTATAAAACATTATGATCAAAACTTGTAGGCCAGGCATGGTGGCTCACGCCTGTAATCCTAGCACTCTGGAAGGCCAAGGCGGGAGGATTGCTCGAGGTCAGGAGTTCGAGACCAGCCTGAGCAAAAGCGAGACCCCCGTCTCTACTAAAAAAAATAGAAAGAAATTTCATCTGCAAAATGGAAAGTAAAAAAAATAAGAAAAAAAGTAAAAAAATTATTAATTTTTATATTATAAAAGAAAAAAGAAAAAGAAATTAATTGGCCAGCTAAAAATATATAGAAAAAATTATATATAATTTTTCTATATATTTTTATATATAGAAAAATTATATATAAAAAAATATATATTTATATTTTTATATATAGAAAAATTAGAATATAGAAAAATATATATAAAAATATATATATAAAATATATATATAAATATATATAAAAATATATATTTTTATATATAGAAAAATTATATATAAAATTTATATATAAAAAATTATATATAATTTTTTTCTATATATTTTTAGCTGGCCAATTAATTTCTTTTTCTTTTTTATATATAAAAAAGAATATATAAAAAATTATATATAATTTTCTATATGCGTCACAGGCATGGTAACGCATGCCTGTAGTCTCAGCTACTCAGGAAACTGAGGCAGGAGGATTGCTTGAGCCCAGGAGTTTGAGGCTGCTGTGAGCTAGGCTGACGCCACGGCACTCTAGCCCGGGCAACAGAGTGAGACTCTGTCTCAAAAGAAAACTCAAAACTTGTACATTCCTTAATCCTAGCACTCTGGGAGGCCGAAGTGGGTGGATCGTTTGAGCTGAGAAGTTTGAGACCAGCCTGAGTAAGAGCGAGACCCCATCTCTACTAAAAAAATAGAAAGAAATTAGCTGGACAACTAAAAATATATAGAAAAAATTAGCCGGGCATGGTGGTGCATGCCTGTAGTCCCAACTACTTGAGAGGCTGAGGCAGGAGGATCGTTTCAGTCCAAGAGTTTGAGGTTGCTGTGAGCTAGGCTGATGCCATGGCACTCTAGTCTAGGCAACAGAGTAAGACTCTGTCCCCCCCCCCCCAAAAAAAGTGTACATTCTTTTCAAACACACATAGAATATTCACTATTGTGGGTCATATCCCGGGCTATAAAGCAAGTCTCAATATTTTTCTCAAGACTAATCTCTTTTTTTTGAGACAGAGTCTCACTTTCTTGCCCAGGCTAGAGTGAGTGCCATGGCATCCTAGCTCACAGCAACCTCAAACTCCTGGGCTCAAGTGATCCTCCTGCCTCAGCCTCCCGAGTAGCTGGGACTACAGACATGCACCACCATGCCTGGCTAATTTTTTGTATATGTATTTTTAGTTGGTCAATTAATTTCTTTCTTATTTTAGTAGAGACGGGGTCTCGCTCTTGCTTAGGCTGGTTTCGAACTCCTGCCCTCGAGCGATCCGTCCATCTTGGCCTCCCAGAGTGCTAGGATTACAGGTGTGAGCCACCGCGCCCGGCCTAGACTAATCTCTTTAGCCCAGGAGTTTGAAACCAGCCTGGGCAACATAGTGAGATCCTATCTCTACAAAAAATTTTAAAACAATTAGCTGAGTGTGGTGGCATGCACCTGCAGTCCCAGCTACTTGGGAGGCTGAGGTGGGAAGACTGCTTAAGCCCAGTAGTTCAAAGGTTCCAGTGAGCTATGATTGCATTACTTCACTCCAGCCTGGGTGACAGAATGAAACCCTGTCTCTAAAAAAAATAAATAAATTTTTAAGAAACTATAGAAAGAAAAGCAAGTTAAACCTAAATTAAGCAGAAAGGAAGGAAAATCATAAAGAACAATTCCACAATGGAGAAAATGAACAAAATTCAAATTTCCTCAAAATTGAAATTACTTCAAAATAGAAATGAGCTATCAAGCCAAAAAAAAAAAAAAAAAAAAAAGAAGGAGATTTAAACACACATTACTAAGAGAAAGAAGCCAATATGAAAAAGCCACACAGTGTACGATTCCAATTATATAACAGTTTGGAAAGGGCAAAACTACCAAGACAGTACAGTGGTTGCCAGGGTTAGAGAGGAGAGAGGGATGGGAGCCAGAGCACACAGGATTTTCAGGTCAGTAGAACTATTAATATTCTGGATGGTACTATAGGGTCAGATATATGTCACTGTACATTTGTCAAGACCCACAGAATGTACACAACAGCAAGAGTGAATTCTGATGGACTATGGACTTTGGGTGATAATGTTGTGTTAATGCCAAGTTCATCAATTGTAACAAATGTGTCCCTCTGGTGGGGTATATTCACAATGGGGAGGGTTATGCATGTGTGAAGGCAGTGGGTATATGGGAAATCTCTGTACCATTCTCTCAATTTGGTGTGTAAAATTGCTGTAAAAAATTAAGTCTTTTAAAAAGAAGATTAACTGACAACTCCTAGAAAGACTGATAGGAAAGGGAAAAAAAAGAGAAAAAACCCAAATTACCAATATCCAGAGTAAAGTGAGATTCAGCACTACAGAGCCTACAGAAATCAAAATGATAATAAGAAACTATTATGAACTTTAGCTAATAAATTTGACAACTTAGATTAAATTAAATTTTTTGAAAAATACAACATACTGAACAAGATGAAACAGAAAATGCAAATGCCATACATCTAACAAAGAAATTGAATGTTATTGAAAGTCTCCCTACAAAGAAAACTTTAGGTACATATAGTTTTGCTGGAGAATGCTATCAAATACTGAAAAAAGAATTAATATACAAATTCCATGAGAAAATAGAAAAAGGAATACTTCATTTTATGAGGTCATTAAACCCCGGTACCAAAATTTGATAAAGATATTATCAGAAAAGTATTTATTTATTTATTTATTTTGAGACAGAGTCTCACTTTGTTGCCCTGGCTAGAGTGAGTGCCGTGGCGTCAGCCTAGCTCACAGCAACCTCAAACTCCTGGGCTCAAGCGATCCTGCTGTCTCAGCCTCCCAAGTAGCTAGGACTACAGGCATGCACCACCATGCCTGGCTAATTTTTTCTATATATTTTTAGTTGGCCAATTAATTTCTTTCTATTTATAGTAGAGACAGGGTCTCGCTCTTGCTCAGGCTGGTCTCGAGCTCTTGAGCTCAAACAATCCGCCCGCCTCAGCCTCCCAGAGAGCTAGGATTACAGGCATGAGCCATCGCACCGGCCAGAAAAGTATTTAGATCAGTATCTCTCATAATTTATATGCAAAAATCATTAACAAAATATCAACAAATCAAATCCAGCAACATATAACTAATATAACCCATATTTACATTGTCAATTGATTTTTTTCTTTGTCTGTTAAAAAAATTTTTATTTTTGCTTTTTGGCAAACCCAAATGGAATGTATGATTTTTTTTTCTAATGGAACCCCTGCTATTTTCCTACTCAGTTGATTTTTGACAAAAGGCAATTCAATAGAGAAAGAAAAGTCATTTAAACAAATGGTGCTACAGCAACAGGATATTCATATTGAGGGGAAAAAATAAACCTTGACCCCTCCCTCACACCATACACAAAAATGTTCTGAAGTTATAGTGCAGACTTACACATAAAAGCTAATCCTATGAAACTTCTCAGAGAAAACATAGGGGGTTAGGCAAAGGTTTCTTAGACAAGATACAGAAAGCAATATGCATAAATCAATAAAACTTGATAAATTATATTTCAGCAAAATTTAAAATCTTTACTTATTAAAAGGTTCCATTAAGAACATGAGTAGGTAAGCCACAGTCTGGGAGAAATACTTGCAAAACATGTATCTGAAAAAGGGCTTTTATCTACAATATATGTATAAAAATGTATAATATGTAAAATATGTAATACATATATGTATATATATAATATGTAATGTATTAATATAATAATATATTTAAATACATATAATATGTAAAAATAATATAAAAATGTATAATATGTATAATAAATAATGTATAATATATATAAAAAAACTCCTACAATTCAATAATAAGACAATAACCTAATAGAGAAAATAGGCAAAACACTTCAATAGGCACTTCACAAAGAAAGATACACAGATGCCAAAAAATACAGGAAACAGTGTTCAACCTCATAGGTTACTAGGTAACTGCATATTCAAGCCACGGTGAGATACCACTATCCACTCACTAGAATGGGTAACACCAAGTCTGATGACATCCATCGTGGTAAGACCATGGAGCAACTGGAATGCTCCCACACGGCTATGGGGATATGAGATGATACAACCATGCTGGGAAAAGGTCTGGCAGTTCTCTAGAAAGTTGAACCTATTCTTTAACCCACAGTTCCTCTCCTAGGTATAATATTTATCCAAGAGACACGAAAATATGTGTCTTCAAAAAGAAACTTGTACAAGCATGTTCATAGCAGTTTGAATTCACAATTGCCAAAAAGTAGAAATCAGCCAAATGCTCCTCATCAGGAGAATGGATGAGAAAATTGTAGACTATGATGATTTAAAGATACATATTGTAACCCCAAAGCAACTACTAGAAAAGAAAAGGGCATAGCTGAAAAGCTGACAGAGGAGCTTCTGGATAGCTGAACACGTGGTGGTTCCTAGAGGCATGATCGGAGAGGGCATGAAAGCTCTATGCCCTTTCCCACATGCCTTGCTGTATCCATTTTTTTTTATCTGTACACTTTGTAATAAACCAGTAAACCTGTTCAGGCTAAACTTTTTGTACCACATGGAGAGGCCCAGCCAACAGCCAGAATCAGGTGCCAGAAATGTGAGGGAGGGAGGTCAGCCAGTCCCAACTGGTCCACTCAACCACCACGACGCAAGGCAAGACCAGCACAAGAATCACCCTGCTGAGCCCAGCCCAAATGATTGACTCATAGAATTGTGAACAATAGCTCTTTTAAACCACTAAAAAAAAAAAAAAATGCTGACAGAATAGTACTGGAATACTATTCATTAATAGAAAAGAATGAACTATTGATACTCACAACACATGGATGAATCTCAAAACCATTATGTGGAGCGAAAGAAGCTGAGTCCAACATTGCAGATAAGGTAGAATTAGACAAAGCTATCTAAAGTAATGGGGGTAGGATTGACTGGGGAGGAACAGGAGGAACTTTCTAGGGAAATAGACACACTCTCTATGATAACAGAGTGTGGGTGGCCATTTGTCAAAATTAGCCAGTTAAGCTTTGCACATTTACTGTATATAAATTTTAACCAAAAAATTCCCAATGTAGAGGAGTTTGGGGAGTGAGTCGGGGTATATAGGTGGCACAGGAATATGGCAGGATGCTGACAAAGGTAGAGGGTGGTAGCCACATGGGGTTTATTGCAGTTTCTTTTGCATATGCTCAAAAGTTCTATGATAAAAAGCTAAACACAAATAACCCTCGACTAGCTGTCAGCTTGAGAGAACAGGCATGAACGCAGCAGCACTGGCTCGCCACACTAGTGGTGTCTCGAGGTGAGAGCAGTAGCTCGTGCGGTCCTTCCAGAAGGTGTGACATTGGATCCCCAGTCACTTCTCCACCTGGCAGAAGAGGGGAGGTGGCAGGGCCCCGTGGACACAGGCACCAGTGATCCCTTCGACGTAAAGTCCACGGGGCACAAGGATGCATGCTGTGGAGCACCTTTCCGCCCCCTAGTTTGGGAATCCCTAAATCCAGCCAAGTTCAGTATTTGTGACTGAGTGAAGCCCGCGCTTCTGCTCTGAACCCAAACTTGTCATGGGAGCTGGGGCTCATTCAATAACTGTCCTCCCTGCCCTTGCTTTCTCACATTCCTTTGTCCTCTCTCTTGGTTTTGGTCCCATGGGAGGACCCAGGCAGTCTTTCTTGGATCACCTCCACCTGAGTCCCCCCAGCCTGGGTTGCAGGAGCCCCAGAGTAGCTCATGTAAAGCAGAGGGGCCGCAGACACGACTGTCACCTCGCCTGGCCCTGCCTGGCCAACAGGCTGGCCCGAAGCTCTCTCACGGCTGAGACACACGCCCGGGATATTGTTTGTAAGCTAAGCACGTTTCATTTGCCATCTGGTCTGAGATAAGGGCAGGCATGAAATAAAGTGGGAGAGCACAGAATCAGCAGTGCAATTTCCCCTCCTTTGCCGGCACCAGCATTCGGAATCCACGAAATGCACATTTGACCTTGAACAGATGTCCAAATAAACGAAACATACACTTGACCTTTGTGAGCCGCTGCTGGGTGAAATTAACCAGTGGCAACATCCACCACGGTCTCCTGAGTTTATGTGAGGGGGCAAAGGACAGACACAGCTAGAGCAGCCCCGGATTACGGCGGCGATGAATGAATCTGCCTGGGCACAAAGGGAAGAGGCTTCTGTTTACAGGAAAATACTCCCATCACCTAGTAACCAGTAATGTCAGGAAAGGAAGCGCAGAATATGCTCACAGCAATTTCTGGGCGCTGTTCCTGGCCCAGCCGCTGACTCACTGCGACCTTAAGCAATCTCTTTTCTATTCTTGTTCCTTCAAATGCCAAATGGAGCTCTCACCTGCCTTGCAGCGGTCTGATCAATATTTAGACAGCATTTTGCCGTCTTTGGGTGTAATCAGGGGAAGAAAAGCAAAGTGGTTTTTAGTCACTTTCATTCTGGCTGGTTAATGACCTTCCGCCTTGGGGAGACACACGGCCCCCCTGGGCCATCAGATCATCCTCTCCTGGTGCCTGGTGGCATCCAGATGGCACCAGAGTTCATTAGCCCCAGGAAAGCAATTAATTTCCTCCCTCTGAACAAGAAGGAACAAGCCTAGAACGCTCTCAGGAGCATCCGTTGTGTCTCAGCCCGGATTCTGCCCCAATGCTTGTCCTAACACTCCCCGCGATACTACGGTGCCCAGCAAGATCCTGTCCGTTTCCTTCTCTTGGCCCCTTCAGCCCCAAGAGCCAGGTCTGAGGACCAAGCAATGCATGTTTGGATCTTGTCTCCACTGTCTGTGCCTGCATGTGGCCCTGCTAAGCTGTAGGCACGGAGAGGGCACCCGTTTTTTGGGGGAGCTGAACATCCATCTCCCTCTTGCTGAAAAGTAGATTTGTCCTCTGCTGATGGGAGAGCCACAGCCTTTCTTGAGCTCCTAGTACACCCAGTTGGTTCTCTACGTCCAGCGGGGCCCCCCTCAGCACCGTGGACACTGCGGCTGGATGATTCTCTGGGGTGGGGCCATGCTGGGCACTGCAGGGTGCTGACTGGCATCCCTGGCCCCCAGCCAGTCCATGCCAGGAGCACCCCCTGGTGTGACAACCACAGATGGCCCCAAACATCGCCCAGTGTCCTCTGGGGGCAGCAGGGTCCCCACTGAGAACCCCTGTTCTGCATGGACGCATGATGTCTGAGAAGGGAGCTGGATTCAGACGGCCCGTGAGTAAGATGAGGCTGTGGACAGGAAGAATAAAACGGAGGGTTCTGCAGGGCATGAAATCGTGACAATTTAGCCAGACAAGGAGTGTGAAATGAGAGCAGAAAAAACCAGCCAGACCCTTTGACGGCTACCTGCTGTTTTCCAGAGTGGCACGTCTCAGCAAACACCAAGGCTGTAACCCGTTACTCCTTCCTGCCTAAGCCATTTGGGTGCCCTGTCATTCCTCAGTCACTTTTTGATTTTCTTTTTTTCGGCAATGGTATTTCAAGGATCGGAGCTGGCACCAAGTTTCTCCGAAATAAAGTATCTTCAGAATTCAAATTCCTTTTTCTTTCACTAAGAATTGGGCTTCTGTTCCTGTTTTCTTCTCGGGAGCCAAACTTTCCCTCCTTTCTCTAGCACAGTGGCAGAACCAAGCCCTTGACAAGTGGCCTGCTAGGGGCCCTCGGTGGGGGCGGGGATGGGGGCACAGTACCAGTCAGCTTATAAGTTGCGGGTTCTAATCCTCACAGGCTTGGGACCAACTACACTGGCCCGGCCTCCCCTAACTCAGGAGACCCCTGTCACAACAGGGGAAACATCCAGTTACTTCCCTCTTAAAGAGACCCGATTTGACTACTAAGGTAAAATTGTCCACATTCAGGTATGGTCACCTCATCTCTGATGAGATATGATTTTAATTGCCATTGACAATGTCATGAATTGAGGGAAAAATTTGAATTAAAAACCACTGAGCCTTCACCTGGACATTTTTTACCCACCCAATATTCTTGGGCAGGCCACGCAATTCCATCACTTATTTAAACTAACTTAAACACCATAAAACTTGGTTCCCAGGAAATGGAAATTCTCCCTAGGTTAGGGAGTGCCCTGAAGTTCACATAGTGGAGCGAATGGAAACTGGATGCCAAGCCAGAGACTGACTGCCACCTGCCGATCTGTCCTCTGGGGGGGCCTTAGAAGTGTCACCTACAGACACACACAAACACACATGCACACACCTCACATGAACACACATGTACACACATACACAAAGATGCATGTACACACATATAGACACATATACACAGACATAAATATAATACCCAGCACACACTAACATGAGAAAAATGCCCAAACCACTCAAAGACATTTGTCATTTTCTTACTTCGGACATTTTTCTGTTAAACTGAATGTTGACTAATCCCAATGGACAGAAATCAATATTTCTTACAGTAAAAGGAGGGGCATGTTACATATTTACACACACATATGGGAGAAAACCTTAAAATACAGTTCTTTCTCTATGGGCCACGGCGTATTCTAGCTCCTTCTACCCCCAGATCCTTCCCCTTATCCTCTCCCCGCTGCTGACACCCCCAGACCCTCACCCCCCTCGTCCAATGTTCCCTCCCCCTTCCCTGCGTCATCACCTCCCACTGGTGCACTGTCTGTGACAATAGCAGAGGTGAGGAGCTGATGGCTAGACCTGCTGGTCTAGCTACAATATTTATTTTCTGGCCTTTCTCAGAAAAAGGCCACTGGCCCCTTCTAGAAAGTTCTAGAAAATTCTGTCTCCCTTTGAGGATCCATCCATCAAACCCATAATCGGCCTTCTGCACGGGCTCTGTTCTTTTAGCTTAGGGATAGGTTTACATCACATCTGTTTCAGGACAATGCCCACTGCCACCATGACCACGTTCCTTAACCTTTATCTTCTCTCAAGATGCTGGTTCTTCTTTCATTGCCAGTCCTGATTCCTGGAAGGGAGCCTGTGCTGTCTTCTCTTGGCAATTCTCACATCTGCCCTATGGTTCTCCCTGAGGTCTTCACAGGACAGTTTTCAGGGCTCGTCTGAACTTGACCGCTCTGTAGAGTTTGGTGTTGCTCCTTGAACTTCTGTCCTTCCTTGTGTCTGGGCATTGCTGCTGTCTGGCCTCACCCCCTCTCCAACGGCACCTCCTTGGTCCTCTGCACTGGCCCTTCTTTGTCCCCCATACTGCCTTGAGCCCTCCATCCCTTCCCTTCCTTGGTCACACTCGGTGTGGGCGACCTCACTGCACCACAACTTCCAACACTGCTCCAGTTTCCGCTGGCAGCCACCAGCCAGACCTCTCTACCTGGGTGCCCCCAGGTGCCTCAACAAGTCCAAAGGGAACTTCCTTCCCCCTAAACTTGACACCTCTCCTGTGTTTCCTAGCCACAGCCTGCTCAAGTCTGGGACAACTCCCTTGGCCCCGGGGCACAGGGCACGTGTGGCTGGTGACTCAGCCCTGCCATTTTCACCTGATACCATCTCCCATCCCTGCCTTCCTCCTTGCTGCTGTTACAGTGAGTCCTGCCTCCCATGTATACCTAGAGCTCCCTGTTCCCAGCCTCAGCTTTCTCAGAGCCAATTTTCTTTCACATCACGATCATTCAAAAGATTAACAACATCTTGTCACTTCCCCAGCTCAAAACCACACACCCATGAGAGCTGTGTATGCCAGATCAAGGGATACTAAAAGGCTAGCTACCCAGGTGGGGCTCCGAGACATTTTGATGCCAAGAAGGTGTGTTGTCGTTGAAAAGGTCACATGCTTTGCACTAGAGGGCTGGGGCCTGCCCTTTGCACTCACAAGAAGGCTCAGTCTCCTCTGGATGACCAAGACCGTGCCACGTGATGACTGTACACCCACTGCTAGTCAGAGAGCCCATCTCTGGGGAACACTTGGTTCCCTTCCCACTTCCCAGCCCGGCCACTGGGGCTTGCTCTGGGAGGACAGCTCCAGCCGGGTTGCGAGGAAAGACTTAGCAATCAGAGCTGGAGACCCAGCCACCAGCCAGAAGTGGCAGAGCTGAGTTTGACCTGGGTCTTTGGCTCTGGCGTGGCCTGGTCACCCAGTTAGCAGAAGGACACACACGTTTGTGAGATTCCCAAGCATGGCACTTTTTGAACCACGTGGAGCTTCTGTTTCCAGTCTGTGTATAAGTTGCATAAGTTGCTCGAAAGACAGCTTGAAATGAACAAGTTTAGTTTTTTGCTTTAGAAGTTTCTAGAATTTAGCTTATGCTATTGGAGCTATAAATTAGTCAATATGATTCCTATGAATGAATGATTACAGGACTTCTAGTTGGGCTTGTATATGTTGCCCACTGTCAGTGGTTCAAGTTGAGAAGTGGCTCCTTATTCATCCATCCTCAGTAACTGGTAGGAACTCCATAACCACAACTCTTAAAATTATTGCTCCTTCTATCTTTTCCACAAGCAGTTTCCTGTATACAGAAAGCATGAGGAATTTGTGAACTAAAATAAAATTTTAAGGCTCACCCCCTCAACCGGCTGACTAAATGGATCCCCTTGTGGCCAAAGGAATATCCTAAAACTAAATTGCCTGCCAGGAGGAAGGAGGTCAGACATGCCTTATCATGCCCCCTTCCCTTCTTGGGGACATCCTTTGTAACCCATTAACAGGCCTAAGGGTATGCAAGACAAACCTGCAGGTCGTCAATTTACACAACAAATATATGTCTGGTGGCTTATCTCTGATAACAGCTCCTTATGTTGAAACATTCCAAGCCTTTAGACAAAGCTTCAGGTCTTTAACTGATAACAATTCAAAGAATCTTTAAACACACCTATAACCTGTAAGCCCCTCCCCTTCAAGATGGCCCACTTTTTCGGGCCAAACTAATGTATGTCTCCCACATATTGATTTATGACTTTACCTGTAACCCCTGTCTCCCTGAAATGTATAAAACCAAACTGTAACCCAGCCATGGTGAGTCCACTTGCTCAAGGCTTCTTGGGAGTGGCTCCGGGTCATGGTCCTCAAATTTGGCTTAGAATAAATCTCTTCAAAATTATTTTACAGAGTTTGGCTTTTTTCCATTGACAAATTTCAGAATTTATAATATCTGAGGGTCCCTCCTGAACCAGTGATGCACGTGCAATATCATAGGTCCTCTCCCAGTCAGACCACACTCCCCTGTTTCCCATCTGTCTTTTTCTGGAATCTGCCAAGCTCCCTGGTCCATGCTCCCCTCTTGGGGCTGCCACATCTTGTGCCACCCTCCCATCCTGCAGAGGTATCCCCTCTGGCTCTCACTCCCAGAACACTTAACCCGCATGTGTTCAGCTACATGGATCAAGACTCTCTCCCCCTGGAGCCCACTCTTTGGAGAAGGCCAGGCTTCCTCTGATTTCTGATGCAGTTTTAAATAGGGTGGCCACGCAGCTCTGAAGCACCCTCCAGGTCAATCCCAGTGGAATTCAAGGTGCCAGGCTTCCAGCCCAGGCCTGCTGGACATCTGGGCCTGAGCGCCTGCGCTTTGACCCTGCAAGTCCAAGTTCTTTGCAGAATCGGGGGAGGCCAAGTGGAGCACTGTGGCCCAGACCTGCAGGGACCAGACGGCAGCAGCGAGTGGAGGGTCATCAGAGGCTGGGACTGGTGTCCCCGTGAGCAAGGCTGCGAGGGTGAGCACAGGCCCCACATGCCTGTCGGGATGGGGACAGATGGGACCCCTCGATCGGGGCCAAGGCAGGGCAGCACAGCGCTCTCGCAAAGTCCACCCACCTGTGACAGCTAAGAACAAAATGACTGCTCAGTTAGAAAGGGAGGGAGGGAGACAGCAATCAGCGGCTTCAAAGTGGATCAAAGTCAAGTGGTGAGCAGTGATTGGTCAGCTTGTCACCCACTGCGGGGCTCCCTGACCTGGGCGCTGCTGGCATTTGGGGCCGGTTGCTGTATGGGGTGGGGCAGCCTGGGCACTGCAACTGCTGACTAGCATCCTTGGCCTCTACCCTACCCTCTCCATGCCAGGAGCTCCCCTGGTCGTGATAACCACAGATGTCCCCAGACATCACCCAGTACCCTCTCCATGCCAGGAGCTCCCCTGGTCGTGATAACCACAGATGTCCCCAGACATCACCCAGGGTACCCTGGGGCAGAATCAACCATAAGTCTGAGGCCACATCTCTACCACCCGCGGCACTTCTAGATTAACCACCGTTCTCCATGCCCGTCCCCTCGATTGGCTTCCTACACACCACTGGTCACATGCTTGGCATCTTGGCGACCTCTCGCTGAGAAGGCAAAGAGTGGGCCTATGTCATCTCTGCGGCCCCCCTTCTGGCTCCCTTGCCCCAGCCCCAGCCCCAACCTAGCTCGTTGCCTGTACAGACGCTTAAGACATATACTGCAGTGCACGAGAAAATGCCGGCCCGCCTGCTTCCGCCACCTTACTTGGCCAGCCACCAGCTGCCACAGGCGCCTGTCCTGCGTTCTTGGGAGCAGCTTCCTAAGCCATCATGCTTTTGTGTTCTGCTCCTTTTTCCAGCCTTTCTTTCCTTCTCACTTTTCTCTCCTTTTCTGCATGCCGTCCTTGAGCGGGTTGGGGGTGGCAGGGGTGGAGGGGAGCTGAAAAGCAGCTGCCCATGGTCAAGGTGAAGGTGGGGAATGTTCAAGGCCAGTGAAAACCGGCCAGCCTGCCTGACATGCCAGGGCTGACCTCACTCATCCCTCCTGTCCTGCCTTCGAAACCTGTCAAAGCGACCCATGCAGCATGAGGGTGGAGAAGCAGGCCTTGGGGTGGGCGAGGGGTGGGGCACGGATAAGTGACAGGCCAAGAGACTTCTTCCTCGACAGCATCAGCTGGGTCCTGAGCCTGGCAACCTGGAGGCAGGACTGCCAGGTGCCCGTGCCCAGCTGGTGACAAGGGTCTCATCCTGCCTCTGTGGTACTTCCTGACCCCACAGCCATCAAAGACCAAGGGGCAACATTCTGTCCACACCTCCACGGCTGACTCCAGCCAAGAGGATGCCAGCTTCCTGCATCCTAACGTCACGCACAGGGCCTTTCCAGTTCACTCCCCACATGCCCTCCTCTCCCATCAACAGTCGACTCTAGAATTTAAAAAGCAGAGAAACAGTTTAGCTCAAATTCAAGAATTTCCACCTAAAACCACAGCTCTGGAGAGGCCCTTAAAAATCACCTAACCCAGCTTTCACCTGACAGATTAAGAAATTTACCTAAAGATGTTAAGTGGTTTGCCCAGAATGCAAAGCCTTATGGGAGGGAAAATATTTCCAAGGGAAATTTTTTAAAAAGAGCAATTTCAGAGAAGAATTTTAAATGAGGCTATAATTTCTGAAAAATGACTTGCTTAAACTGGGGACTAGGTATAAAATAATTTTGTGGAAGGCAGAACAGCACTTCTTTTGGAAGAGTTTATCTTTTTAAGTACACAATAATCTTCTACAACTATCCTGCAATAGGCTGCAGGAAGAATCATGTATTTTAGCTAATCTTTTTGGGGAGTTTTTGTGTAAGTCAAAACTCACTCATTTTGATTCCAGCAACATTAGCTGTCATTGGATCTTAATTACTGCATTTAATAAGGCTGTTGGCTAATAAGCTTGCCTTCGCTTTTTTAAAAAAACAAGCTTGCTTTTATTTGTTATATAACAGAAATGACATTCCATTATAAGTTTCTGCTGCAAAAGAAATCTGGGAAACTTGTTCAGATACTTTAAACAGACTCAAGACATTAGCTGAAACGCTGGCATAAAAGTGCAATGAACCTTTTCTCAGGGCATTCCAGCCACAGAGTGAATTGCCCTTTAAAAAAAAAAAAATTCCATACAACTAAAGCGAGTCTCACCACGAGAGCTGTTTTACTGACGGGCTGGTGTGTCTGTTAGAGGCAGCACTTTTGCGGTTGTTGCTGCATTAGTCAGATTGCACTCGAGATGAATAAGGAAGAATAAAGTCCTCACCAAAAACCTGTGCTGGCTACAGCTCTCAATTTATAGCCCTGGCCATGGGGTGGGGGCAGGGGGCAGCACGCTGGGAGGAGGGAAAGAAATGTGTCACCCGCTCTGAATGAACTTCAGGGGCGTTATTTACCTAAGCAACAAACCCTTGTAAACAATCGCTATCTCTGGCTCTCCAGTGAGGAGGTGGGGACTCGAGACTGTTTTGATCAAAATCCAACTTGTGGTTGCAAAGTGCCATCAACCGGGCACCCTATTAGTGGAAACACTCAGCCTCCCCTAATAAGCACAATATACACATCCGGCGGGGGGGGGGGGGGGGGGGGGGGTTGGTGACCTGAAGACCCAACTTTTTAACACGAACAGCGAGCACTTGGAACCAGAAGGTTCCAGGTCCCGTTTCCATCACCAGCCAGCCCTAGATGTGAATGTCTCAGCGTGTGAGCCACCCAGGGTTCCACGCTTTGCTTTTCTGATACTCTTGATTTCTGACGTTTTCAGGATTGAAAAAATCGTGCTGAAAAGTGCTGGAGATATTGCGGATTTATCCGTGATATATGGTAGTAGGTTGGATTTTATAACCAGTAATGATTTTATAAACACCAGGAATTAGATCAAAAAAGAAATTTCACTTGAGACTAAAATAAGTCTTCAGTTGAGAGCAGTTTAGGTCATATTCAAATGGCCAGAAGTTTATTTCAACAGCTTCTCTGCGTTTAAACAGGATGGGACATCGGCACAATAATATGCCTTCTTCTAGGTAGACCCCAGGTGGACCCATGTCTACCTGCTGTGGAAAATCAAACTGAAACCTAATTTCATCAGAGAAAAATATATGCAGATGTTCAATTAGAACCTGGAGTCCGCACTCTTGGTGCTGTTCGCCTGGCCCTCATTGTTTGCTAAGTAACAACGGTTGCCAGGGGCGACGCAGTCCACTCCCGTTTCCAAGAGCCTGTTGCTGGGCAACTGGGAGAATACTTCCCAAACCAAACAATGTCATCCCCGGAGCAACCCCCTCTATCTCACATTAACCAGATCTAAAAAAAAACCCTCCCAAATATGTAATCTATTATTTTCAGAAGCCCAAAGAGAAAGGCAAATAATCTCTTCTCTATAGTAACCAAGGGGAAAACAGTTTACCATATTTGTTCTGAAATAACAAAACCCAAGAAAGACCAACTTCTCTCTGTGGCAAGACGGCATCACGGGAGAGATTTCAATCCTTCCGAGTCCTGGGAGGAGAAAGTGTCTTTTTTTCCAAGAGGAAAGAATCTATTTATCACCAAACAAACAATGTGGGATAGCTCATGGCTGCACAAGTGTTTTGGGCAAAGTTAAAAGAATTAGGGATTAAGTTATTTGAAAAAACTATAAAAACAGAGGAGTAGATACCTAATTAAAAAGACTTTTTAAAGCATCATGTCCATATGGAATAAGTGCCGCGGAATCACTGACTCAGCATTAGAAATGCCTTGTGGGACTTTGCTGGGAGGAACTTATAGTATCTGACGTCACTGTGCCTGCCCTTCCCACCCTGCCTAGGGAGAGGAAGACTCCTCTAAGAAGTAGTCAGGCCACATCAGAGGCCCCCAGACGGCAGGACATACGATGGACACACAGCCCCGGAAAGAGGAGGCGGGGAGGTCTCTAGTGTTGGGCAATCTTGACCTATAGAGGAAAAAAATAGGCTAAACTCAAAGCCAAGGCAGCCTTTGTTCTGTGTGGAGCAGCTGAGGCTGAGAGTGGATTCCCCACGGCTTTGGGACCCAGACAGGGGGAGGCAGAGCTCTAAGCAGTGGTCTTGTTTTTGGCAGGCTTGGCCAAGGATCCTAAAACGTTTTGATGGAATGTGCAGCATGTGGCTCTAGCCTTAATGAGTCAACATTTTAGAATATAAAAGCACACAATGCTCACAGATCAGTGCACGATTAAGCAAACCCTGTTAGCCCTCGGCTGAGGTTTGGCCTTTGAGACAGATATGGTCACTGCACAGAAACTCTGTTTTCTTAAGATATCATCCAAGAGTCGCCCCTAGAGTAAACAAGATGGAATCGACATGTCTCCCTGAGAAGAATGGAAGGTGGATCCCGTCCTGTTAGAATTTGACCCTGTGCTCCAGGGAGACAAGGAATTTGAAGCCACTCTTGGGCCATTAACCTATAGCTAAGTGGTAATATGGAGAGGCGACAGCGTTGTTTCCCAGTCCTGGAGGTCAAACCACCAGCAGCCAGAGCCACCGGAGTCTCTGCTTGGGCACTGCTGTGTGGCCATTCCATCCCAAGGGAGGCTTTGACGTGCAGCTCTGAAGACCACAACCCGCATCTAGGAGGGTGATTAACACAGGGATCCTAGTTGTGTTATTCATTAGTTATAATAAAAATGTTTATTGAATGCCTAGCGTGGGCCAGGCATTGCCCAATAATCAAAACAGACGACATTCCCTTCCCTCACGGTGCTTATGTTCTAGGACATGTGGCAGGGGGGACAGGTACAGACAGCAAACAAGATAAATGAGAGAAATACATCACGCGTCAGATGACACACTATATCATCTGGTGATACAAAGGGAAAAATGAAGCAGAGACAGGCGAGCTGGGATTAGGTGGGACAATCATTTTGAAAGCGTTGTCACATGCTTGCCAGAGGGGGTGATTAGAGTGAAGAGATGAGGAAAGAGCAGGACAGAGCTATGCAGGTATCTGGGGGAACAGCGTTCCTGGTGGGGAGACAGCCAGTGCAAAGGCCCTGGGGCAGGACCATGCCTGGCTTGTGACTAGAGCCGAGTGAATCAGGGGGAGGAGGAGAAAGTGTCCACACAGGCCACCGTCCAGGCTCTGGCTTTTGCTAGGGGTGAAATGGATGACCATAGGGTTTAAGCCCAGGAATGACTGAGCTGACTCACGTTTCAACCAGGCCCCTCTGGCTGCTGGGTTGAGAACAGGCGAAGAAAGGAAAGGGTGGGAGCAGAGACGGCAGTTGGGGGGCTAATGTGAGACTCTTGGCAAGAGGGGAGGGCAGAGCCGTCAGACTCCGGGTGAAGGTCGGAGGTGGAGGCAGCCACATTTGCTGCTGGGTTGGATGCGAAATGTGGGAGAAAGGACTCAAGGGTGCCTCCAAAGTTTTCGGTGACTGCGGGGAAGTATTGAGGCAGGCCCTCGAGGAGATTAGCTACTTCTCCCCAGGGAGCCAAGTCCCTTAGATAGGATAAGGATCCCTATCCTTATCCCACAGAGGATAAGGAAATTGATAGGAAATAGAATAAAAGAATACACAGAGACTAAGGTATAGTTTATAGTTTTATATAAAAAGATCAGATATAACACACCGGGGTACTTAAGAGACTGGTGTGTCCCCGTGAACGTCCAGCAATATGGTTAGATTCACACAGGTTTTTATAATCACAGATATCAATTGCCAGTTGTCAGGAAAACATATTTACATATCAGGGAATGCAGGTGCTAGGGGAGACAGGTAGTGAATTGGGGTCAAAAGTCCTCTCAAAGGCCTTCTAATCTATCTAGGTGAACAAACAGATATAAAGTCTTTCAGAGACTAACTTCTAAGTTCTAAGAGGTAACAAAGGTATAACAAAAGAGGTATAGTGACTCTATAGTTCTTTGATTAGTTATTGTGGACTTAAAGGTAGATAGGAGAGAGTAGGAAACCTGTCTCTATAAAACAGGTCGTTTATAACCACTAGGGCACATCTCTGGGCAAAATGCACTCATTGTCTCCCGCTCCCATCCTGTGGGCCATATTTGCCTTGTTTTGTCTTTCGAGACACAGGGAAGCTCACAGATTTTGAGATACCGGGAAGCCTTCCTGGAAAACATCCCTACCAGAATTTGAGAGCTCTCCCATGATAGCAGCCTCTAATAAGTGAACCATTGAGTCCACACATTCCTTCAGAGCAAAACCCTGCAAACTCCTGTTTCTGTCTTTAATATAGTAACATAGGGCAATACAATAAAATAATGGTCTTATGAGCCACATAGCATTAATTTCTCAATCATTTTTCTCAACAAGTGACTAAAAGGATGAGGTTAGGAAAATGCCTAAGAAGCAGACCTGCAGAACACTCGGGAGTTGAGCTCCAAAGGTGTGCAGTGGGAGAGGCTCTTAGACACCCAGGTTGGGATACAGAGAAAGCAGGAGGATACATAGGTCTGAGTGTGGGAGGAGGGGTGATATGGGGCTATCAGTGTACAGAAGACATGGCTGGAGCCATCAGTGTACAGAGGATATGAGCTGGAGCCATCAGTGTTTGGAGGATATAAGCTGGAGCCATCAGTGAATAGATGACATGGCTGGAGCCATCAGAATATAGAGGACATGAGCTGGAGCCATCAGTGTACAGAGCATACAGGAAGGAGCCCTCAGTGTATAGATAGATGACCTATTTAAAACCATGAGACTGGCTGGGATTTCCAAAGGAGAGCAGAGACCAGAGGCTGAGTTCTATCATTTAGAGCTCCTAAGGAGGAGGGAACCCAGCAAAGGAACCCAAAAAGAGGAAGTGAAGGAAGTATGAGCACATGGTATCCTAAGCACATAGTAAACCATGAGGTGACCTCTGGGTTCAGCAAAGTGGAGGTCACCAGTAACTGTGACAGAGGACCTCCAGAGGAACAGTGTGGGCAAAAGCCACAGAGACTGGAGTGGGTCCGAGAGAGCCCAGGTTGGGGGAACTGGAGAAAGGAGGCCAGATGCTCCTTTTAGGAGCTCTGCTGGAGACAGCAGGAGAGGCGGGGGTGGCAGCAGGAAGGGCAAGGTCAAGAGAGGGTTTCTGAAAATGAAACAAGGAACAGCAGGTGTGTATGCAATGGGAGTGGCCCCCTGCCAGGGAGCTGGTGCGGGGATGTCTTGCGTGGATGTGCTGGAAGGGGAAGGAAGTCTTGCAGAAGATGGGAGGGGCTGGCCAAGGATGGGTGCACAGGCCTTTGTCCACCAGTACAGGAGAGAAGGCCGACTGTCCACCCGGATGCAGGGAGGTGTCACTGAGTCACAGTCCCTTTGGGGAGCCCATGGTCCTCAGTCTCATTCCCCAGCCATAGAATCCCTATGTCTGCTTCCCTCCAGCCACCGGCAGCCGGAGCACCAGCCCCTGCGGGATGCCAGGGGGCGGGGGGAAGGTGGCAGGGCTTGAAGCCACAGCACAGGGCCTGGCCTGGAACACGACAACTGAGGTCCACAGACCTCATATCAGAGTCTCCAGCAGACCCTGGGCTGATGGACGCAGGCCTGGGCCCCGGCTTCAGGGCTCCATGGGACCAACACCTGCCCCCACCCAGGAGCCACCTCAATGGCTGACAACATCTCCATCCTTCACATTTATGCACGCACACACACGATTTCCCTTTTTCAGCACTTTCTTTAGTGACTCCACATCTCTTTTCCAATCCACCAAAAACGCTGACCTTGCCATGCCCAAGTATTACTAGAAATGAGTTTTAACATCCCTATCTTTCTTGCTACGTCAACATACGAATACGCAAGCTTCAATAAGCAAAAAGTTCTAGAGTCACATATGAAAATAAAAGTGTGTTTCTTGCTAAGTCATGCTTGAATTATGCAAGATTACCAAGAAATTTAATGCAAGACAAACGGGCAAGGCCAGGAATCTTGCTGGGAGAGTTTCAAAAGCAGTGCTCTCCTGCTCAGTCAAGCCCCGGAGCAGTTCTAGCCCATCTTTGGAGGGAAAGAACCTGTCTGTGATTTTAAGTGACCAGCAAGCAATCTCTGAGGTTCAGACATATCTCGATCAGCCAGGGACAGAAAATCAAGTCAAAGATCCATTCTGCAAAACCCAGGGATCTCCCAAGAAACAAAAATGAAGCCATGAAAGACAAAATTAGAAATATGTATTCCATCCATCATCTCCCCCCCATCTCAAACCCCACCACCCAATCCAACGAGAACAACAAAAGGACATTCTATTTGTGTCCCCGTGAAAGTCTCAACCCCAAAGCAAACCCTCAGTGTGCTCTGACAAAATGGAGCAAAAAGGTCTTTTTGTTAAACTCATTATTCTAATTAAACCCAAAGAGGGAAATGTTGGAGGTATTTTAGGTTTTCAAACTAATTAGTCCCAATTAATTCGAAGCAGAGACACTAAAATCGATTCTGTTTTCGAAAGACAATGTAAGGCTTGTGGGGAAAATGTTATTTTTAAAATTTAAAAAGGCATCTTAAAACCTGTAAGATGTTTTAAGTGGCTTTCCTATTCCATCAAGATTTGAGATGACGAGTTTTCACTTTGCCTGGCAAGCACTTTCCCCCCGGCGTGGGCTGGGGTCGGCTCCAGACAGAGCGTGGAACCAGCAAGCGGCTCACAGTGTCCCAGAGAGGACAGAACAAACCCTTGGCTTTGTCCTGTTCTGTTTTTGGTGTCTCCCTTCCCAGCTCTGTATTAAGTCAGCTCCCAAAGCAGAGTACAGGATAATTTTGGAAAAAATGGAATAAAGTGTTCTAACTCTGCTGGAGAGGTGGGAAGGGAAACAGAGATGGGTATGATGAACCCAACTCCAGCCACAGCGAGCACCTTTCTCCCTGCCTCCTGCCCACCTCTCCTCTCGGTTCAACACCTACATCTCGACAGGCTGCCACCTCTCAAACTTTCCCACGTTCCACTGTTCCTCCTATTTCTCCTTGCTTCTAGAAGTCTCGGCAGCTCATGTACCTACCTGGCTACTGGGGGATCCAGAAAGCATTTTTTTTTTTTTTTTGAGACAGAGTCTTGCTGTGTCTCCCAGGCTAGAGTGCAGTGATATCATCATAACTCACAGCAACCTCAAACTCCTGGGCTCAAGCGATCCTCCTGCCTCAGCCTCCTGAGTAGCTGGGACTACAGGCATGTGCCACCACGCCCAACTAATTTTTTCTATTTTTAGTAGACAAGAAGTCTCAAGGTCTCGCTCTTGCTTAGGCTGGTCTTGAACTTCTGAGCTCAAGCGATCCACTTGCCTTGGCCTCCCAAAGTGCTAGGATTACAGGCGTGAACCACCACACCCAGCTGAATTTTTAAAAGATAAATATTTGAAAGATTTCCATCTAAGTGGAATTTGAAACCCTTCAAATAAGGAAAGAAGGAAGGTTGAATGGATGAAAGCCCGCTAAAACTTACTACGGAGTGGAGTAATGAAGACGCAACTGCAGTTCTGTGTGAGTAGAATTCTCTTTTTTGCGATGCACATTTCATGCTTAAGATTGGATTCAATGTGGACAGCTAATCTCAATAATTTGAGCTAAATGCTCCTCTTGGGGAGTCTAAGTTCTCTCTGAACTGGCTGTTTGCTCAGCCAATACTGATCAGAGAAGTATCTAAGAGGGTGCAAGCAGAAAGTACCCAGACCCTCCGCTAGCAAATACAGTGTGTTTCGACCTCATACACAAATTACCAGGGACAACCACAGGGTAACTCTGTGGCAGTCCCTAGACAGATCCATCCTGGGCAGCAGGAGCCCGTTGTGGTAAGGCCAATGCTCTGGGCAGTGCAAGGTTCAGTCCGCTAATGACCCACCCCAGTCAAGGTCAACACTCAAGAACATGGAAAGTGAATGACAGGCAGCCCTGCCCAGCGTGGCCGATCACAGTTGGCAGACAGGGGAGACAGGATTCAGTTGCTGTGGGATGGCATGGGGCACACCTCGGCAGGGGACAGAGGCTGTGTGCCAAAGGAAGGTTGGCTTTCACTCTGAGCATGGTGGGAAGCCACTGGAAGGTTAGGGGAATGGTGACATAGACATAGCCTGACACATATTTTAGAGCATCAGTGGTCGATGGAGGGAAAGGCCAAGGTCAGATGGCCAGGCCAGAGGTGATGGAGGCCCGGGTGATGGCAGGGGGACAGAGCCAGCCAGATTTGCTGAGGGAGGTGACACAGCAGGTCAAAGAGAGAGAGAGGTCAAGGCTGGCTTAAGACTTGGGGTCAGTCTGAGTGCCTAGGGGACGGGGCTGCCCAGTACTGAGCTGAGGAGGCCCATGGGTTGGCAGGAGACAGGCAAAAGGTGAAACCAGACACCCAGTTCTGGACGAGGGGAGCCTGAGATGCCCATCAGATGACACCCAGGTGCAGCTACCATGTGGGCAGCCAGGTAATCAGGCAGCCTGGGACTCAGGGGAGCCAGCCAGGCTGGAGACACAAACTAGAAGTCCTAAGGTACATTCCAGCTTGTGCAACTTGGCAAGATCACCAGGAAAGTGGGCATAGACGGAGCAGAAAAGAGGTCCCTTCTCAAGTTCAAAGGTCATGATCAGTTAGAGCTGCCCCCAGGTCTATGGCCTATTAGGAACCAGGCTGCACAGCAGGAGGTGAGTGGTGGGTGAGCAAGTGAAGTTTCACCTGTATTTACAGCCGCTCCCCATGACTCGGATCACCGCATAAGCTCCATCTCCTGTCAGATCAGCAGTAGCATTAGATTCTCATAGGAGCGAGGACCCTACTGTAAACTGCGCATGCGAGGGGTCTAGGTTGCGGCTCCTATGAGAATCTAATGCCTGGTGATGTGAGGTGGAGCTGAGGCGGTGATGCTAGCGCTGGGGAGTGGCTGCAAATACAGATTGTCATTAGCAGAGAGGTTTGGCTGCACAATAAATGTCATGCACTTGAATCATCCTGATACCACACCACCACCACCCCGATGCCCTGTCTGTGGAAAAACTGTCTTCCATGAAACCAGTCCCTGGTGCCAAAAATGTTGGGGACTGCTGAGTTAGAGGATCTGGCAGAGGCAGAAAACCAAGGCAGCACAGAGCTCGGAAATCCAATCAAAGGGATGTCGCTGCACAAACACAGCATGGTGGCCAAGAGGAGGCACCCAAATCCAGATCCTGGGTCCTACATTCTAGCTGAGTGACCTTAGCCAGGGACTTAAATATTTCCATTTCTTTACCCATAAACAGAGAAAAAATTCCATCTGCCTTGGGTGTTTGTGTTAAATAGAATCAAGCCTACACAGCATGGGATTTTACTGCCAGTGCAGCACACAGAAAATGCTCAATAAATAAATGTTCATTAGCATGACTCTTTGTCATTCACTCCACTCTAAAGTAACCAAGATCATCTGCTGAGTTTTGCCAATTTAAATACCAGAAACTCTAAAAGCAGTTATGCTCTTTGCTATTTGTGATTTCAAAAACAAATGATCCTGATAAACCCTTCAGGGAGTGCCTCCCGCTCTTCATTCCAGGGCATATTTGTGGGGTTCATCATTTTAACCAAATACTTAACACTCGTTCCTCTCCCAGCATCTTGCCAAATGTCGCAGCTCTCCTTCCAGATGAATACTGTTGCACTGCGGTTACAGAAATGACATTTTCACATCAACCCCGTCTTCCTTCTTAGAAATCTGGTCCTTCCATGAGGCCTGCGAGCGTGCACACGCGCTGACCACGTGCAACATCATCCCTGGCCCAGTGTCTCATAAATCGCTTGACAAATGGTGATGGATGCCGACTGTGTTTAGTGCCGTCCTTCCCACTGAGAGGGAGAGCCAGTGAGCTTCTTTAGTTCACTTTAGTTCCCCAAAAGGAGAGCCTTTTTGCTTTCTCTTCTTTGCGGCAAGTTTCTGAGGTTTACATCATTAAACTGGTGGCGTTGCCAGTCCCTCCTCCAGTGCTAGGTCAAAGACAGGCAAGGGCATCTGCGGTGTTGGCCGTGAGCGTGTGCCAGGGAGCTGAGGCAAAGCCCCGGGGCACTGGCTGCTAGGAGAGGGGGGTGGTCGCCTCTGCAGGGAATGAGATGTCCGAGGGACCTACATAGAGGCGAGGACCCAGCTAGAAGTGGTGTCTTTTTTCCCTTCTCGGAATCTCTCCTACAGAAATACACATGTGCAAAAAGATGCATGGCCACAGAAACACCTGAGCACCATGTTTGTGGCAGCAGCGATCCTACTAGCCCCAAAGTAGAAGCAGCCCAGACGTCCACCGAGTGATGAATGGATTAACAAAGTGTGGTACATCCGTACGATGGAACATTATTTGGCATATAAAGGCAAGAAGCACTGACACACGCTACTGTGAGGAACCTTGAAAACATGTTAAGTGGAAGAAGCCAGTCACAAAAGACCACATAGTGTATGATCCATTTATATGAAATGTCCAGAACAGGCAAAGCCACAGAGACACAGAGCAGATGAGTGGTGGCCAGGGGTTGAGGGAGAGGACAGGGACTGACTGCTAATGGGGATGGGGTTTCTTTTTGGAGTAATGAAAATGATCTGAAATTAGAGATTGCACAACTTTGTGAATACGGTATACTAAAAACCACTGAACTATATACTTTAAATGGCTTAACTTTATGGTATGTGAAATATATCTCAGTAGAACCGGGGGAAGAAAAAGGTATATGGACAAAATGTCCCCAGTGGCATTAGTTGAAGTCACAACAAAATTAGAAACAACTTAAATGTTCATCCATAGGGAAACTGTTAAATAAATTATGGTATGTTCTTGCTATAATATTGTGCTTCTCTTAAAAAGAATGAGGCACATTCTCCAAGAAAGAAATTCAACATCCAGAGTGCCTACCACATGGTAGTCTCTCAAATATTTGTAGAATACAGTTACATTTTTAAAATCCAGCTATATAAACACCATGAAATAGGTAAAGAGACCTTAAAAAGATCTAGAAGGACATAAATTATATTTTTAACAGGGAAACAGACAGAAAGATGAAAACAGAAGCTTTCATTTCTTAATCTCCTGCTGTAGACAATGGTCCTTCATGGGAACATGTTACTTGTATTACTTATATATCGTTTTAAAAGTTGTAATTGCTTGGTAAGCATTCTAAGTCACCAGTTCTTTCAAATCAGTAAACTGTACCGACACCATGCTGTTTGTGCAGGGAATATAACTGCTATTCCACTTACTTGGTCTAGAGCATTATGTCACTCTTAACCAGGGGCTTTAGTATTAATTCACCATTGGTCATTAAGAGAAAGTTTACCAGATAAACAAATCGTGGTACACTCCAACAACGGACTACGACCCAGCAATGAAAAGGAACAACCTACTGATACAGGCGACAGCAGGGATGACCTCAAATGCATCATGCTGAGTAAAGAGGCCAGGCACAAAACCTGCACACTGCATGCTTCCATTTATGTGACGTCCTGGAAAAGGCAAAGTTATGGGGACAGACAGCAGACGGTGGCCAGGGGTTATGGGAGGGCAAGGGTCTGGGGACACAGGGGACTTGGAATTGCTGTCTATCTTGTCTGAAGTGGAGGTTACGAGCATCTATGCTCCTGCAAAAACTCATAGACCAGTTAACCCCAAAGCGCCAATAAAGAGGTGGGAAAAGCGGATTTACTGAGCACCAGGCACACTGTAGGTACGGAGGATTCTAAGGTGAACAAGTCGGACAGAAGCGCTGCCCTTGGGGCACCGGGCGCCCTTGTGCGGGTGGGTCAGACGATAACCCAGTAACCAGATACTCAAGGTTATTCCAGGGACATCCGAACCAAGGCACAAGGTGACCGCAAAGGGACAGAGCTGGGGTGGCGCAGGAGAGGGGCTCCAGACCTTGAGACAGGCCAGTTACAGGCAGCGCTAAGGATGGCATTGAACTAGAACCTGACAGCAAGCCTCAGGAGGCACAATAGAATCCCCAAATGTTTTTAAAAGAGCACACTTTTTAGATTATGGGGAGAAACAGTGAGGGTGAGAAAACCAGGACAGACACTACCGTGGCATTTACTATTTTTAACAAGTTCATAATAATTATGCTTCCAAGATCTATATATGGAAGCTGGGAAGGGATTGTGTGATTTTACAAAGAAGTCAAGTAACATCGAACCCATTAAATGAAGAGTTAATTAAGTATTTAGTTAACATGAAAGTAAATGATGGCTTCTACAAGTTTTTAATGTAGGTAATTATACTCTTAGTAAATCGTGGCAGCACACAAACATTAGCAGGCTTATTAATTCGGTGTTAATTGCCCTATTGACTTACAAATGTCATTATCTAAAAATGCAGTAATTTATGAATGTATACTCATTTTATTAAAGAGGTATGTGACAAGGTAGAGAGAGGAAATGGACCGAATGCTGAAGCTGTAGTTTGGTTATTATTACTAGTTAGTGGTTGTTAGGGATTAATACTTTAAGAGGAGAGTCCCTTTCTCCAGAACTGATGCCTATCAGGGTTGGTAAACTTTTTTACAGACATGGTCTCGCTCTGTCCCCCAGGCTGGAGTGCAGTGGCACCACTGCAGCTCACTGCAGCCTCCAACTCCTGGGCTCAAGCAATCCTCTTGCCTCAGCCTCCTGAGTAGCTGGGACTACAGGCACATGCCAGGATACCTGGCTAATTTCTTTCTATTTTTAGTAAAGACGGGATCTCGCTCTTGCTCAGGCTGATCTTGAACTCCTGAGCTGAAGGGATCCTCCCACCTCGGCCTCCCAGAGTGCTAGGATTACAGGTGTGAGCCACTGCCACCGGCCTATTTTAGATATTAATCCCTTATTAGATATCATTTGGCAATATTTTATCCCATTCTTTGGGTTGCCTCTTTGTTCTGTTGATACTGTTCTTTGATGCACAAAAGTTTTCAATTTTAAATCCAATTTACTATGTTTTCTTTTGTTCCCTGTGCTTTTGGTGTCGTACCCAAGAAACACTGCCAAATCCAACATCATAAAGATGTTCCCCTATGTTTTCTTCTAAGAGTTTTATCATTTTAGCTCTCATGTTTAGGTCTTTGTTCCATTTTGAGTTAGTTTTTATATATAGTATAAACTAAGAGTCCAACTTCATTCTTTTGGATATGGAAACCCAGTTTTCCCAACATTATTTATTGAAAAGATTGTTCTTACTGTATAAAATTGTCTTGGCACCCTTGTTGGAGTAAAATACAGTCATGTGTCATTTAACAACAGGGATACATTCTGAGAAATGTGTCTCTGTGATTTTGTCATTGTGCAAACATCCTAGAGGGAACTTACACAAACCTAGCTGGCAGAGCCCACCACACTCCTGGGCTGTGTGACAGAGCATTACTCCTGAGCTACAGCCCTGCACAGCGTGTTACTGTACTGAATATTGTAGGCCGCTGTAACACAATGGCGGTATTTGTGCATCTAAATCTATTTAAACATAGAAAAGGTACAGGAAAGATGCATCATTATAACCGTAAGGGACCACCATTGTATATGTCATTTGTCATTGACCAAAACGTTGTTATGCAGCACTGTATTACAAACAAGTAATTAAAGTTAAGTAATAGCACACGAGCATCTAACCTTGCCAGAAAGGGCAATCTAAAAGTGGATCTACAAAAGAAGCTGACAGATTAGATGAATTCCATTTTTCCCTGTCCATGGTGAGGGTACCCCTGTGCATACCTCCTATTCCTGTTTTCAATGGTGTACTTCCTTACTACCATTTTCAAACGGAATGTGTCACTGACCCAGCGACTCTACAGAGACACAAACATCATATGGGCATCACAGGCATTTCTGTTTACTACCAAAGCATTACTAGTTTTTGCCCTTTTAGTTTTAAAAACCTATAGAATTCTGGACAAAGTAGTTTCAACTCTGCAACAGGCCTGTTCCAATGGCTGCAGGAGGATCCTAAAACCAGGATGCAGAAGGCTTGCACTTTGGAGAACCTGTGAACTTGAACTTGAACATAAAAAAGTAGTGAGTGCATGTATCTATGCCCATTCTCCTGGGGAGAAATTCCCAATGTTCAGATTCTGAAAGAAGTCCAGAGTGAAGAAAGGCTACAAACTGCTGGGCTAAAGCAATATGTCTTTTTTTTTCTGGTCTTTTTAAACTTAAGTTCATAAATTTAAGGACTCCGGTTTAGATGAGACTTATTGTATAAGCCAGGCAGATCTGTAGTCTTTAGAAGAAAGAGACAAAATGAATTCACTTCCTGGGTGGGGGTGGATGGTGGCATCGGGCCACAAGCCACACCCTACAGAGACACCCGCAGGAGGGATGTGGGGCCAACTGCGACCTGCATAGGAGCGGAGTAGGACACACCTGTCTCCAGCGAGGAGCCACGGTCCAAAGGGGGACACTCTTCTCTCTTGCCACCCTGCATGTAGGAATTCGAACAGTCCAGGAAGGGGTCATGTTGCTAATTGGCTGTGCCTTCAAAGAACAGCTCAGTGATAATTAACCCACAGGCCACCAAGCCCAAGGGTGCCAAAGATCTGAGGAAGCCCAGAGAGAAGCACCTGACAGAGGGGAATAAAAGGGCTTAGGGACAAGTAGTATTTTTTTTTTTTTTTTTAGTGTTCGCCCAACCAAACCAAGGAAACGGACCTGATTTGCCGTATTTGGTCTCTGACCTTGATCAGCGTCATGACCAGGATTAGGGCGAGTCCTCGGCTCTGGGTCCTCCCTGGGTGTTGTCAGGGCTGCCTAGCAATGTCTTAACTCTAAAAACTTCTGCTATAGCAAACCATTCAGAAGTCACGCAGAATTTACTTTTGTGAGGTTTTCGCAGTACATCAAAGGGCTGAAATGATATAAATAGATAGCTTTTTTTGGTATCTAAACACTGATTTTTTTTCTTGATTAGCTATGATACATTTTCACTTCTTAGGTGTCACTGGTACAGTGTGCTCTGACATGGAGACAACGGGTGATAAACGCTGGCTTTTCCTAAATGGGTGGTTCCCCCCCAGAAGGCCACTGCCTTGCACCGTCATCTGCAGCCGTAATTAATTTCAGAAGCCACAACTGGCTGCCGTAACATGCACACCAACTTCCAGAACTGGCCCAACCCGCCAAGAGGGACAGCCACCCAGAGCTGCGTGTCGCTGAGCCAGAGGCGAGAACTAAGAGACCAGAACTGATGCTTCCTGAGGACAGAGCACATGTCTGTTGCTCCAAACCTAACCCAGGCTGTCCAGGGCCTGAAAGACAAAGAAAAATGCCACAGGGAAAGGCCATGGCACTGTAGCATTGAAAAAAAATAAAAAACCAGAGTCTTATAGCTATAAAAAAAGGCAAAGAAATATTCATCCTACAAGATAGATGTGGTTCTCTAATGACAACAAACAGGAAAAGATAACAAAATAAATACTATTCCTCTCTTCCTTAAAGGAACAAAAAATGATGTCAAACACCACTGAAGAGTCTAAGGATTTTATTTATTTATTTTAAGACAGAGTCTCACTTTCTTGCCCAGGCTAGAGTGAGTGCCGTGGCATCAGCCTAGCTCACAGCAACCTCAAACTCCTGGGCTCAAGCAATCCTACTGCCCCAGCCTCCCGAGTAGCTGCGACTACAGGCCTGTGCCACCAGGCCCGGCTAATTTTTTCCATATATATTAGTTGGCCAATCAATTTCTTTCTATTTATAGTAGAGACGGGGTCTCGCTCTTGCTCAGGCTGGTTTCGAACTCCTGACCTCGGGCAATCCGCCCACCTCGGCCTCTCAGAATGCTAGGATTACACGTGTGAGCCACCATGCCCGGCCATAAGGGGTTTTATAAACCTCAAAATCAGCATCATATTCATATACACGTGCTATTATTTATACCGACTGCTAATCAATTGTAGCCAAGTATTTGGTAGACCAGGGGGTTGGCAAATTTTTCTGCAAATGGCTCAAATGCAAATATTTTAGGCTGTGCAGCTCAGGCAATCTTGGTGAAGACCACTCAAATCCAACCATTTTAGGGAGAAATGGTCGTGGCTGTGTGCCAATAAAACTTTATTTATGGACACAAATGTGAATTTCATATAATTTCATGTGTCCTCAAATATTCTTCTTTTGATTTTTTTAAACTATTTAAAAATGTTAAAAAAATAAAATAAAAACCAAAAACACTTCGTTCTTAGCTCACGGTCTATACAAAAGCAGGCAGTGGGTTGGATTTAGCCCATGGGCTGCTTTGCCCACTCCATATTAGAAACAAATGTTTGGACTTGTGTCTCCAAAAGAAAGCCTAAAATAACTGTGGATAAGTAAATGCACAGGTATCAAATAGCCCGTGTAATTACAAATAACATTCTTATTATACGAGATGATGCTTTTGAATAGACATCTCTCCAAAGATACACAATGGCCAATAAGCACGTGGAAAGATGCAGAACATCATGAGTCATTAGGGAAATGCAAATCAAAACCACAGTGAAATACAACTTCATACCTACTAGGTTGGCTATAATCAAAACAAGGGAAGTTAACAAGTTCTGGTGAGGATGTGGAGAAATCGGAGCCCTCGTTCACTGCTGGGGGCAATGCGAAATGGTGCTGCCGCTGTGTGAAACAGTCTGACAGTTAAACTTGAAGTTCCCACATGACTCAGCAATCCACTCCCAGGAATATTACCAAAAGAAATGAAAATATATGTCCACGCAAAAACGTGTCAACAAATGTTCATAGCAGCACTATCTATAGTAGTTAAACAGTAAAAACAACCCAAATGTTCATCAAGGGATGAATGAATAAACAAATGTGGTCCATCCATACAATGGAATGCTATCCAGCCCTGAAAGGGAAGGAGGCTTTGACACAGGCTACACCGTGGATGAACTTTAAAACAGTATACAACTGAAAGAAGCCAGTCACACAAGAAAGGTCACATATTGTATGATTCCATTTACAGGAAATATTCAGACATGGAAAATCCACAGGCACAGAAAGTAGATTGACATTTGCCCTGGGCTGGAGGAGAGGGGCTTGTGACTGATTTTCAACAGGCACAGGGTTTCTCTTTGGAGTGATGAAAATGTCCTGGAATTAGATGGTGATGATGGCTTCATGGCATTGTGACTGTCCTAAACACCACTGAATTTTCAACTTGAAAATGGTTAAAATGATGAAGTTTATGTTATGTGAATTTTATCTCAATTAAAAAAGAAAATGATACACTAGGAGTTGGCAAATGCCAGACAAGAAGAAAATGAGATGATATAGAAACTAAAATCGTTCCCATATTCCTTACCTTGGAAGGTGTGAAATTCGATATTGCTCATAATTATGAGACAATTAGGCATGAGAACTTATAAAGTCGATATTCTTTTGAATGTTTCCAGAAATAAACTTTGGTAACAAACAAAATGCCCCTTGCACACGATACCTAAGAGACTTTCCTTGTGAAAACCTCCAGTGACAGAAAGGGAAACAGGGGTAAGGTCTGTTTTACAAACGCTGAACCTCAGGTGCCAGAACATTTGGTCAGGCCAGTCCCATAAAGACGATAAACATAGGGAAATAAATGAAGAATGAATAGAGAGAAGTAGGCATTTCATAATCAGGAATCTGAAATGAGAATATGTCCCAGTTTGGGAGTCAAGAGACTTGTAGATTTTCTGGGCCAAACCCTCAGTGAACATTAATGCTGGGCAGGGAGTTTCTAGAAGGTTCTACATTCAAGGAAAACAAACAAACAAAAAAATGGAAAATCAGTTGAGCTTAGTGTCTCAGAAATCTTAAAGGATATTAAAAAGAAAAACACGATTCATTGAGTTGAAAGCGAGAGAAAAGCTCAGATTAAGAATGAATAACTTGGCCGGGCTCGGTGGCTCACGCCTGTAATCCCAGCACTCTGGGAGGCCGAGGCGGGTGGATTGCTCGAGGTCAGGAGTTCGAAAACAGCCTGAGCAAGAGCGAGACCCCGTCTCTACTATAAATAGAAAGAAATTAATTGGCCAACTAATATATATAGAAAAATTAGCCGGGCGTGGTGGCGCATGCCTGTAGTCCCAGCTACTCAGGAGGCTGAGGCAGGAGGATTGCTTGAGCCCAGGAGTTTGAGGTTGCTGTGAGCTAGGCTGACGCCACGGCACTCACTGTAGCCTGGGCAACAAAGCGAGACTTTGTCTCAAAA